>AWWV01009406.1:0-134111 GCA_001974805.1 Corchorus capsularis | reverse complement strand
TTCTAATTTTGCACAATGCAAAGTAGATGTTTTCATGGAATCCTTGCAAAAGTTTGAACACTTGCAATCTAACGTAATATTGAAACCATTACAAGCAAATTGCAGAAATTGGCAATGGCTAAAGCCTGAAATGGGCCAATCTTAAGGCCTATACATGAACATTATCTCCAATTAAGCTATCTATTGATTAAATGGGCTAAAATGGGCCAAGCTTTTTCTTTTGATCAAGTCTAAAATCTGCAGATTACTCATCTTGAAACAGCATCTGATAAAATGCTCATTTGGATCAACAGGCAAACTTCATAAATCGTTGCTTCGATCTCTCAAAATATGCATGTTTACAAATTTCAACAATAGAAAAATGTCTGGGATCTTGATGCTATGTATGAATCGTTGTTCAATGCCATAAGAACAGAGATATTGTTAACCACTAAACGAAATTTGAACTCCTTTAAGCATAGCTAAGCCAAGAGAACAAAAATTTGTGGATAACACAAAATTGAAGGCTAATATATTAGGTTCAAATGTAATCTCAAACTAAGTACCAAACATCACTCCATAAACAAAAACAACTTCAACATAATCCACTGAAACAAACTAAAACATGATAGTCATTGCCGAAACACTTTTCATTCCAAGTTCATAGACAAGACTAGTAATGGAAAGTATCCTACTACTGCTGTTTGATTTCAGCTTTCTTCTTTTGCCAAAGCCTGTCAAGAGCGCTGTCGGCATCACCCTGCAAAGTTGAACAAATAAATCGCCAGACTTAGAGACAACTCAATATCAGGATGAAAAGATAGGGGAACATAACAATCCAATGGTGCTAACACAGAATCTAACTTCTCTATAACCTATTTATACTATAACAATCCAAATTGAACAACTTCTTAATGTTAGCTACAAGGAACTTTTCCAATCTACATACAACCAGACCACCAAAAACCTGTTGCATATGAGTTATACGCCAGTAACCAGTTTTAGCCAAGAGACTGATTCAAACATTCTTAAAACCAGCATTTACTCTAAAATGAACTTGCAGAGTAAATGGATGTAGAACCTTGAACCATATGAACATGATAACGCAACCGAGACTATATGGTTAACAAAGCAACTTGTAGAATGAAACAGTATATGTAAACATAATCATCAACGAAATTGATCAATGCAAGTGCGAGAATGCAATTCTACTATAAAACATTATATAGCAATAAAACCAAGAGCAACAAGCATTGAACTAACAACAGACCAAAACAATCAGCAAGAAAGCTATACAGACCTGAGCACGGACATTGCCGCAAAGGGCGAAAGTGGAGAATGAGCTAGTGTATCTGCCAGTCTCATCCAAATGTCCAATATTGATCTGGACAGCAGCATGATCCTTCGAGGTGATGAGCCTGTTGGTGGCGGAGCTGCAACAACAACAAGAACAAACTGTAAGCTTCCAATAAAAACAAAATAGTGACAAAGAAAAAAACACATCAGAAGCAAGTGAAATACCATTTCCTGGGGATATAAAGATCCATGTTGTGTCCTTCTTCGTTCTGCATCTTTGCTGATTTTCTTAACCGAACACTCAAACACTTAGCTCAAATCACCTAATTTAAAAGCAATTCATATTAATCAGAAAAAAAAATATTGAACAATAACTATATAAAAGCCTAACAATATTTCATGTTCAATTCCCATATAAACAAATGACTAATTCAAATACCAAAACAAACATTTTTAGAAACCCCAAACCCTAATTTAACTTTTACAGTTCTGAACAACAAAAGAAAATTAAAGAACCAAACATGTTTACATTAACGTTTTCAGAGAACAAAGATCAAGCATATGGTGATTGGAACATCAAATTAACATAAACTTGAGGTAAACTTAGAACCTAAAGCATGACAAGAGAGAAGAGACGGTACCTTGAAGACAGTGGCGGCAGGAAAGAAAAATGCTTCGTGAGGTTTAGAGCTTTTGTGTGAGAGATTTTATATGTGGGAAAAAAACCCTAGTCTTTTAAAACGCGATCGAGATTTATCAACTGAAAGGACGGAAATGCCCCAATTCTTACTACATAGAATCATACGGTGCCGTTTAACAGTCCGATCAGAATTCTAGGCCTGTTTTGTTTTCTTAGAAGGATTGGGCCGTTTGGGCCTCGTTTATTTCTTGGACCAATGAAGGGGCGGTCAAATCAGGACCGTCAAACAGCAGGGAGGAAAGTGAGACCGACGTGGACGGCTGAGATTAAAGGTATTTGTGCACAACGCTAGCGATTTTTCCCATTTCCCGCCAAACGCAAGCCAGAATTCGCTCCCTTTTGCCCAGTCTCAAGTTTTTGGAGTTTTTGAATTTTGAGTTCAAAACTTCATACGAAGCAATAGAGAGAGTTTAATCGGTGAAAGGTAAACGACGATGGAGCTGAGCATCAGCGGAAACGCTCTGAAAACCTTTGGTCGTTCGATCACTTGCCTCGCGCGTGTAGGCAACGAGCTCGTCATCCAAGCTTCTCCTTCTCAGGTACGCTTTGCTTTTCCGATCATCGTCTCATAATTGCGAGTTCTTATTCTCTAGTAATTGGAGTTGAGTGATTGTTTAAGGTCATTTAGGATTGAATTAGGGTCCGCTTTATTTGGGGGAAGGGGGTGGATTAGGGTTTTCAAGGCTGTTTGGTGACCGAGAAAGTGAAGTAACATCGAAGCCGTTGAACTGTTCATGGTTGAAATCGTTCTTTGTTTGTTTCGCTGTTTATGCGGCAGATTTTTGAAGAACCAACGGAAAAAAAAGGAAGAAAATGGTATCAAATGTGGATTTTAGCTACTCTACCCTAAGCAGTGAAAAGGAAAAATTGAGAAAGTTTCCATCTATTTGTTTGTAATATGTTCTCGGCAACCTAAAAGAATATAATACTACATTTATATTTTTGGATTTTATCCTTACTTTTGGTCGATTGTAATGGATCAACTTGGCAATGTTTGCAGCTTGCACTTCATACGCTCAATTCGTCAAGATCAGCATACCAGTCTATTACATTTAACCCAGACTTCTTTGATGCTTATAATATTTCTGCAAGTCAAGTGCAATGTAGTGTGCTTTTGAAGGTACGGTCTTGTTTCTCGTTTCCCCTATAAGGATTTGTTGGATGGATTGTGAAATTGTATTATTTTAATTAACTTGGTGTGTTTAGGCTGTTTGTTCTGTTCTTAGGACACCTATTGCAAGTATCGAAACCTTGACTGTGAAATTGGCTGATCCAGATGCATCAAAATTGCAGTGGGCTTTGGAATGCTTAAATGGTAAATCACCTATTTAATAATCTGCTAAATTTCTCATCTAACTTCATATATGGGAAGGTTAAGAAGGTTTTTCATCTATGTTAAATCTATTCAATTTGCTGCAAACTGAGAATGGCAACTATAGCTGGGATATGCATCAAGTGTTTGCATTGGAATGCAATCAATTTATTGTGTGTTACATGCACCTCTGCTTATATAAGTTTGGTTTTATGATTACTGATGCTGCCACAATAGCAAAATAGATATTGGAAGTTGGGCTTGTCTTGAAAAGATTTGAAAATGTAGTGGGTATTGTGTGTGTGTGCGCGCTTGATGTGGCATTTCTGAGTATCTGCCCCATACAAAGTCACTGTCTTCTGGTATTGGCCATAATCAATTTGTTATGGTTTTAACTGTTTCATAATCTATCTTTTGTAGGTATGAAGAAAGCATATTGGATTACCTGCAATGTTGAACCCGACATACAACACTTGTCTCTTGATAGGAGAAAATTTCCAAGTAACTTGGTAGTGAGACCTCGTGATCTAAACAGATTGTTAGCTAATTTTCAGTCATCACTTCAGGAAATCACCATCATTGCAACAGAGCCAACATCTGTACCGTCTGATGTGGATAGTGAAATAGGTGGAAAAGCTGTTGAGCTTAGAAGTTATATAGACCCAACAAAAGGTACACAACCAATATTGATTTTGATATTTCACCAGAAAGAAAAGGAATTCATTCTTTCATTTGTCAATGCAGACAATGATTCCTCATTGCACACTCAACTGTGGATAGATCCTATAGAAGAGTTTGTGCAATATACTCACAGTGGAGATCCTGTAGATGTTACTTTTAGTGTGAAGGAATTGAAGGTATCTAATCTAGGCCCAGAAAGCAGATTTGCAACAGCTTGATTACGTTTGGGTTATAAATCCGATTAACATTTGCTAGCTATCACCACCATTCTTTACTTTTCTAATGTTTGAGGTAAACAGTACTTTTCTGTCTGTGTTTTCATAATAGTTAATTTTACTATCTGAAATGCAGGCATTCCTTACTTTTTGTGAAAGCTGCGAGGTTGAAATACACTTGTTTTTTGACAAAGCGGGCGAGTAAGATATCTTTTTGTAACTTTAGTCCTTCATACATTTGTGAATCATCATAAATCTGTTTCAATAGCAACTCATAGAACAACTTGTTCTGAAACATAGAATATTCATGCCATCAAGTAATCACATCCGAGCTCATTTGTATTCCAATAGCCATATCTCTTAGCAAGTTTATGCCATCTGAAGTTATGCTTCTTAAATGAATAGTTTGCTGTAAATAGCTATCTGAATTATGAAATGTGATGATTTTATGCGATGTAAAGTTAGGAGAATGCAAAATCCACAAATATGCTAATAAATGGGTGCTTTTGTCTGCCCTTCTCATTTGCTAAATTCTATTATCACGTTATGCAAAAATATGGGTTTGATCATGAAAATATGTTATTTTTGGAACAGGCCAATATTAATGGCTCCAAAATTTGGCCTAGATGATGGTCCTGGTTCAAACTTTGATGCTACACTTGTACTTGCAACCATGCTTATATCACAGCTAAATGAAGGCAATCCGTCTGAACCTGTACAAGCGGCTACTACAGGGCATGACCAGGCAATTCATGGGACAGGATCACAAGCACAACGAGAGAGGTCGAGGACAAATGTGTGTGAGCAACCATCTGACCACACCCGAATATGGTCTGACCTCTCAGGTAATTATTCAATATCATGATTTTGACACCATGTTTATCCAAAATCTCATGTATTACAATTGATCTCAGCGAGTGCAGCAAAAAGCATTAGTGGGGTTGAAGAAAGGCAGGTTCCAGGACAGCAGAACTTAAATGCTAGTGAACAGAGGGATATTCAAAGGATTAGCATGATACAGATTACAAAAGATGTACCCACTAGAGAAAGTGTTCCTCCTGCTGCTCCTAGTTTGTATCCTGAATATTGCTGTTATTCAAGTTCTATGCTCTTATTCAAGTCTTATTACTAAGTTCTTAGCCTTTAATTGGTCTTATCATGCTCCTGTTTTCATTGTCCTCTGCGCATGTGCACTTGTATATGTGCTTGGTATTATGTCAGTCTGCAAACATGCCTGCCGAATTCCTGCATTTTTACAAATGCTTTAGCAAACAGAGGCCTAAAATCCCAATAGTTTTAGCAGTGATTATAGAGAATTAAGTGGTAGTTATGGTAAACAACTAACGAGATTCTTCTTTTATTCCTTGTGGAAGAAGTCTTCGACATTGAACTTTAATTGTTTTCTCAGTTCTTGTAAAGTGTGCTGCAAAATGTGTTTTAGTGGCATAGCTGTTACTATATTGTTTTTTTATAGTTTTAACTGAATTTTCTTAACTGTCTATAGTAGCCGCCAGCAGGTGGAGAAGGAACATGTTGCTGCTGCGCAAGGTTCATTACAAGACTAGTTAGTTGTGGTATTACTTATCATATTATCACTTCTGTAGTAATCAAAATTTCTTATTTGTTGTGGCTCAGATATGAACCAAATAAATGGGCATGGATTATCACAGCATCATCCAAGTAACTGGGTAGATGCAGATGAAGAAGATGATGATGATGACGATGGGGATGACAACGAACTATGTGTTAAGTCAACACCACCTTATTATGAAGAACAGTAACGATGAGTTGAATGACAAATATCATGGTCATTATGGCCACTACTTGTTTGCTTCCTTCAATGTAAGTGCTTGTCTCCTCCTTCAGTCCTATCGTTTATTCTCATTGAGCTCTTATCCTACAACTAATATCAATAGCTTTTCTATTGCTCCTAGTTGTTCTGCTTTTAGCATAGTAGGATCTATAATCTGATATGCTTCAAAAACATTTATTAGATTGGATTTAGAACTATGTTCATTTTTAATATTCTATTAATAAAATGTAATATATGGGGTCCATCAATTTTTCATGGCTGTCCAAGCCATTAAAAGATTTCTGAATTCACATATTCATGATTCATGCTTTTACTAGTATGATCCCTGAACAATGCTTACATGCCAGGATGTCATAGAGCCTATCATTGATCCAAATATATTTATTGATTTTTTTTTTGGCATTTTTTAAAGTAGATTTTAGAAGAAATCAGATACTGATGGAAATTTTATGTCCATATGTGACAACTTGTGCTGTTTTCAACCTTCGAATATATTAGATTTTAGAAAGAAAGAAAGAAAATGTTAGGAATTGAACTATGTTGGGGAGGAAAAATCCACAAGGTCAAAAGGTTAGGGAGCTCACTAAACTAATAAAGGTTAGGACAACTAAAATTGTTAAAACAGATAGGGGTTTTGTGCTGTTTGGTAAGTGAGAAAGTTGATGGAATTTCTGTCAAATTAGTTGTCTGTCTTTTCTTCTCTTCTCTGCAAACATCTTTAATTCCCCCTCTTAATTGTCCATCTTCATCAGCAATTAAAATGAGAAAAATGATAAGAGAAGATTCCTGAGGGAGAAAAGGGGTATGTTTGAACTTTGATGCTTACATATAGAAAGAGAAAAGAAAATTGTTCTTTTCTTTAGATTACTATTTTTAATTTAAAAATAAAAACTGGGGAAAATTATTATACACATTTAATTCAACTTGGGAAAAAGAAAAGAATAAACGGATTTTTATTTTTATTTTTATTTTAAAAAAAAAGGGGGGGGATTGATAAGAGCCAGCTGGCTAGGAAGAGAGTTTGGTTATGGGGACGCGCAAACACCGTCTTGGTGATCTGTGTTTGGGCCCCATGGCTTTAACGGCTACGTGCTGATTACGTCGGCGCTAACGACGTTTCAAATTATTTTACTGACGTTGAATTGCTCTACAAAATATAGTAATTTTTTTTAATTAATAAAAAAATAGAATTCATGTAGCCGTTGTTTGTTTGATTTTTTTTTTGTTTGAATTGTTGTCTCTTGGCGCGTTTAAAAAAAAAAAAAAGGCTCTTACCTATCGTTAGACAATAAATCTTTTGCATGCTTACCACATGAAATTTTTATATCAGATTTTCTATTTACATACATATATATTTTGAATGTTCACATGTGAGTGGATTTCACGTTTGATTTTATTTTTATTTTTATTTTTTGCCTTTTCTTTCTCATCCTTTGTTTGAATGTTTCATAACATGTAATTCATTACATCTAAGTGCCAGACATGTGTATACATAGTGTAAAAGAAAAAAATTGTCAACTCTCAAACATCAAACAGTATTCAACAGCATTTGTCAAACAATTTGTATTAATAAAAAAAGGTTACAAATGGGTTTTTATTTTTTGAAAAATAAATTAAAATAAAATTAGTATCTAAGCCCTAAGGTTCTCGATAATAAGTAATTTTAGTCGAGATGGCAAGTGATCTCAATGTGATGTTGATTAAAATACAAGTTTGATCATCTGGATGGACATCCGTTAAAAGAATTTAAACATTTTACATTTTTGATCCCAAAAGGAGATTAGTCTTAAAATAATAACGTCCATAGTATTGATTTTCTCTCGAAAGAGTATTTGTTAGAAGGGTTTAGCTTGTTATATCCCGGTCTTCGAAACTAGTCTTGGTTTTTTTTTTTAAAAAAAGTACGAGTTAAAAAAAAAAAGAGCAAACGGCAGTGTTAATCATTGTGTAACGGCAATGAGAGAGGGATAGGAAAAAGAACGTGTTTAGTTAAAAGATTCTTGGATGAAGTTTGGAATGGAACAATGCTTAACCTAAAACCCTAGCCTAGATGCCGTCTTTCCTCTTATTTTTTTTTAATCCTTTTGTTTGTTTTTTTCTTCCCATCTCTCTTTCTTTATACCAAAACCAAACTGCGTAAGAGAGAGAAAGACAAGCAGTCAACGAATGTTGTGTACTTGTACTATTTTGCCCAATTCTTTCGTTTTAATATCCAAGTTGCCATTATGTTTTTAATCTCTACAACTATTTGAAGTCAATGTTTTTACTTTTTACATAATTTCATTTCATGAAATTGCCCAATGAAATTTAGCTTTTACCAATTAGGCTTTGGTCGGCCCTAAGCAAGCTTAACTTTCACTTTCAAGCTCCATGGAATTTCTTTTGCCTTGAGCTGTGTTATCTAGTGGGTGTGTTTATCTATGAAATATGAAATTAAAAAAAAAGTTGTAATAAGAAGAATTTATTCTACCAAAAAAAGAAGAGAAGAATTTATAGTTTCTTGGCATATTATGACAATATGGTACCTTTTTTATAGTATTAATTAAATTTATATTAACACTTTTTGAGTCGAGTGGGAGTTTGATGTTTTTTAAATAAAATAAAATGTTACTATATTCGAATCTTATAAATAGAAAATATTATAATGTACTATAAAGAGCATTTCTATTTAGTTTTGATGTGATCCAATTTTGAACTAATCTGAATTTAAAGTGTTACCAAATATTAGGAGACTTGTATAAAGTAAAAGGTCCAATTCCTAGAGTTTATACTTTATTATAAGATAAACAAACTATTACTTCATATATATCTTCCATTTCTTCTTTTTCTTTTTTCCTTTTCAAAACATTAAAGTTTTTTTTTTTGGCCATTTCAAGGTATGAAACGAGTGGGTTATTTATATATAATCCATAAATTCCAAACCGCACCCAGTGGCATATATTGGTAATAAAGAGCCAAGTTAGTGACTTTTATGTGCTGACCAAATCATTTATAAGTTACATATATGCGAACTAGCTCTTTACCCCATTGTTTTAAAAACTCAGAACAGAGAGAGAATTAAAAACAAAGCCACCAAACAGAAAGGGAAGCAAGCAAAGGAAATCATCAACTACAGCAGCTCAAAACAGAGAGAAAGAAAGAAAGAAAGGAAGGAAACCCAAAAATCAAAGAGCAGAAAGCAAAGTTTTTTGAATTTGCAGAAACAAAAGAAAAAAATGGCAGTGAATTGTAAGCTTCTTGTGATCTGTGCCGCCATGATCATGGTGGTGGTTGTAACGGCGGTGGACGCCAGTGGGGACCAACAGCAAATCCTCGGTTGGATTCCCACCAAATCACCATGCAAAGGTTCCATAGCTGAATGCTTATCTGGGGAAGAGTTCGAGCTGGATTCCGAGATCAACCGGCGCATTTTAGCCACCAGCAACTACATCAGCTACGGTGCTCTGCAGAGGAACACCGTGCCCTGCTCCCGACGCGGCGCTTCCTACTACAATTGCCAGCCTGGAGCTCAGGCTAACCCTTACAGCCGTGGCTGCAGCAAGATTACAAGGTGCAGGAGCTGAGTTTTCTTCTCACTTTTCTTGTTTCTCTCTCTCTTTTGCGTTTTTCTTTTTAACCACTTTTTGGGGATTTTTTTTTCTTTTTTTACATATTTTTGGTGGAAAATGGAAATGGGTTTGATTGATTGTTATACATGAACATGAAGAAAGAAAAATAGGAAAGTTAGGGAGAGATTGGTGGGTGATGGATCTTTTGGGTGTTATTGGTGAAAATATTGTTGTTATAATTTTTACTTTTGTTTTTTTTTTTAATGTCTCTTGTAAAAGATTATTGTTACTATTATACAATTTTTTCCCCCTCACAAGAATCTCTAATTCTTTTATTCATGTACTTATTTTTTGGTATTATGGGTAATAATTTCATGATTTGCTCATTGTCTAAGAAATTTACTGCATAGATTGTAAAGGGTTTATTTTTTTAGTGTCATTTTGTGTATCATTGAAACTGTTTGTAATTGTTAGTTCCAGAAAAAGAACATGGTACTATAATTGAAGCTGGGAAAGAGGTGGGAACTTTCTGAGTTGTCATGGATTTTTAAGGTTGGAAAAAGAAAAAGATTTTGTACCATGAAAGTGTTGGGGAAACATTACAAGAATAACAAGGCTGGAAAGGAAGATAGAGATAGGTGAAAATGATTTTATGTTGGGTGTGAATTGGAGGGATTTCCTTTTCAATTCAACAGAGTTTTTAGAAGTGGAGTTAAAGAAATTAACCCAATTTTGGGTTGGGAGTTTAGTTTACTTTACACTTATTTGTTTCAATGGTTTCTAGTAGTATTCTTATGTTAAAAATTCACACCTTGGGTAATTATTGGTTTGGGTTAACATCCCCATGATTTGTTAGTAAAGTGTTAAACTTGTAGTGATTACACCAACAAGTGGTTGGTTCAAGTGGTTTGACACTTGTTCCCCTTAATAAAGTTCTCGGGTTCGACTCTTGTGAATGGAGAAAACCGTTGTTGGAAGAGTTTTACCCCCATAGTGAAACAACCCGACTTAACCTTGTAAATATTAAAAAAAAAAAAAAAAACCTCTAGTGATTACTAATAAACTCAAACTTCAACTAGAGAAGACATAATTGGTTTATTTTTTCATCATGCATTCCATGAATAAAAGCAATAGTATAACTAATCTATGGTATTGAGGTTATTTTATTTTATATCTTTTATACCCCATGGTTTAGTAATAATTAGACTTTTTTTTATTAATTTTGCTTATTTCTTAAACCAAATGAGAAACTAGATGATTGTGTCAATAGGATGGGGAGGTTGGGAAGTAAAAGATTTCAAGGATAGATCATTTTGTTAGGCAATCAATGTCTTTGGATATTATATCCACACCTACCAAGTTTCATACAAACAAGAAAGAAATTATAATTTCATTGAACCAAAAAGGAGAATTAATGAATTATTACAACCCAACTTCATGGTACATTGAAATTGAGAACTCCTTCACGTGAAGTATATGATTGAATAACTCAAAGACAAAATAGTGAAGTTTCCTCCCTTATTTTTCTATAATTTTCAAAAGGGTAAAATTCTACTAATTCTAAAAATTGTGAATTTAGGTGGGCAATGTCATGTTTTTTTAAGTATGGGTTGTTATTGATGGGTCCATGCACAGCTTAACATTATACCCAATATAAATTAAATCAAATAAAGAGCTCAATAGTGGTCCCTTTTTTGGGCCAAACATAAAATTTATGCCCAAGGGTCCCTCTCTTATCTTGCTTTAACCCTTTTTGCTTCAATCTTTTCTAATTTACTTTCTGTTTTTAAACAGTTTTATTTGTAATTTTGCAATAAGCCAATAACCATGCCAAAAAAAAAAAAGCCAATAACATCTGTTTAAAAAGCTTATATATATAGTTTGTTAACAATTAAGTCATATATTGAGTTCATTCCTTTTTCTCCCTCTTTCTTTGCATATGGATGAAATGTAGTGTAAAACAAGGATTCAAGACAAAATGAGAGGCAAATTTTAACCTTTGAGCATCCCAAAAGGCTTAATAAAAATGTTTGGGTGATGATATTCATATATTATATGGTGGTTGGCCAGATATATAAAATTAAATTAGGTTGGTAGCTTATATAATTAGATTAGATAGTGGTAATGGTTTTATACTATGCAGTGGGCCAAACTTAAAAACTGGCATAAGGAAGTTTAGACATGCAATTGATCTTGGTGGGCCTTAAAACTCCTACCAGATTGTCTATAGAATACCACTTGTGATAAATTTTCATGTCAACATTGAGGGAGATTTTGATTACCATAAATTAACATCCCAATTCAATAACCAAATTGGAATTTCATAGTTTTGCTTCTCCAAGCCAATTTCAAAGTTGTACAATGAGGCGATGCGGGTTGTGGAAGTTTTAAACCAAAGAAGTTCATGAAATGCAAAAACAAATTTTAGTTAGGACTTGCATGGATGTCCATAACTCCTTTTTGTGTCTAAAAACCTCTCCAATATCTGACAGACACATATGTCCCTGACAAATCCAGAACCGAATTAGGTCTAACTTTTCAGACTTTGGTGTTTGTAGTTCGAGTCTTGTAGATGAAAAAAAAATCATTGTTGAGATTTGATTTACTCCCATAGTGTGCCGATCGAGCTTGAACAATATTAGCTTGTAAATATAACAAAAAAAAGGGTTTTATTTAGGATTTTGGGCCACTTTTATTGGAAGGAACATGAATTGGTTCTAGCATTTGACCCATAGTTACAAGTAACTTGTATTGTTAGCCCATTTTGTAGCTAAAAAGAATGGGTCAAAAGTTCTATATCCCCTCCTCTTTGAGGCCTACCCAATTGTGTAGTTTGAGTGAGGCCCAGCTGGGACTTCAGGAAAAAGACCAAAAAAAAAAATGCAGGCTTCTAGAATATTCTAACTTAACAGGGTAAGTAAGAGGAACATGAAATCTAAATTGTCGGTTAGTTGACGTCATCATTGTAATAAACTTTCCCTTTTTATTGACTTCCCAAGTTCCAAGTTCCTTCACAGTTCCCATTTTATATACATCTCACAAGATAGCTTAGCCCCGAAGGACTTTCTAAATTTGCCGAAGCCTCGAACGTTGACCTCACTCTCGACGCAACCCAAAATAACCGACGCGTTTCTTCACCGCTTCTTCATCGCCCCACGCCACGCCTATATCACATTCATTTTTTCTTCCCCCCTATAAAAAGCAACAACCTTTGTTCCTTCTTAATTCACAATTTCAACGCTAAATCAAACCTAAATTTTCTCCCTTTCTTCGGTTTTTCAAAACCCTTTAGTTTTATAAAGCAAAAAAGCTCGTTCCTTTCTCAAAAAAACAACTGCGTCTCTGTTTCTATCATGGCTCAAGGAGATTCCAACATCAAGCAAGACATGGTATTTCTTTAAAACCCAAACTTGTTCTTTTATGGTGGTTAATCAAATCTTTGTCTTTTTTGGAATTGGGTAATTGATTTTTCTTTTCTTTTTTTAATGTTTGATTGGAAATTTTGCAGGCTTCAGAGGAAGAACAGAGGCTAAAATACTTAGAATTCGTTCAAGTGGCGACTGTTCACGCGGTTTTGTGCTTTACCAATCTTTATCTTAAAGCTAAGGAAAAGTCCGGACCGTTGAAGACCGGCGTCGAGACTGTTGAGGGAACCGTTAAGACCGTGGTTGGACCGGTTTATGAAAAGTACCATGATGTCCCTGCTGAGCTTCTCAAATTTGTTGATCGCAAGGTAAATTTTCTTCCTTTCTCTGTTTCTTTGAGTTTGGTTTCCTTAAATTTTCTGTAAGATTGTCTTAGTAATTTACATAGGAAACGAAAAATTGAAGTAATAACTTGATTTGGTAATCTGGGTAGTTTTGGGTGCCATGATTTTGATATGAGAAATGCCGAATGAAATATTATGATCTTCAAGACCATTTGGGAAAAGTTGATTTCTTTGATTAAGATCATTTTTAATCTAAATTATGAAACTTTTAGAGACAAATAAATGAAGAATCCTAATTCTAAGCCTAGTTTTGTTATATGGTGATTTCTAGAATCTGAAAGTAGATTAGGGTTCTGGTATTCAGCATATGATGACTAGAAAACTTTGGTTTAAATTGCAAAATTTTTTTTAGCTCATATGTTTGGGAAAAAGTTGAGAATCTGAATTATACTTTGTTTTATTGCAGGTTGGTGAATCTGTGACTAAGATTGATGGTCGTGTTCCTCCGGTCATCAAGCAAGTCTCCTCTGAAGCCATTTCGGCTGCCCAAAAGGCTCCGGGAGTGGCTAAGGGGGTGGCTTCCGAGTTCCAGCGTGCCGGAGTGGTAAACACTGCCTCAGAATATGCAAAATCTGTGTACAACAAGTATGAGCCAGCAGCCAAAGGGCTTTACGCCAAGTATGAACCTAAAGCTGAACAATGTGCTGTTTCGGCTTGGCGTAAGCTCAACCAGCTTCCTGTCTTCCCTAAAGTGGCTTCAGTAGTTGTCCCAACCGCGGCTTATTGCAGTGACAAGTACAACCAAACTGTGGTTAGCACCGCAGAGAAAGGGTACAAGGTTGCCTCATATTTGCCATTGGTTCCTACTGAGAAGATTGCTAAGGTGTTTAGTGAAGAGAAGCCTGAATCACAGCCTCTGGTATCTGAGAGTTAGTTTCCTTGATGTGTTTGTGCAAAACAAGATGATTCGGTTTTATGTTACTTTATATGTTTTGTTTTAAGATTTTAAGGTAGAAGTTTGTCTATCTGGTATGGATTTAGATATTCAATGTATTCATAAACCTTTTTCTCTATTTTTTCCATGTCTTTATTGTTATTGTATAGAAATGGTTTGTTTGCTTTGAAAGAAAATTTGATCTTTTTATTACTTCAATTAAAGATTGTTCTCTAAAATGTCTCCTACTTGCCTAGAGTCAATACTTGGAGCAAATAAGTGAACAATACTTGGAGCAAATAAGTGAATAAACCATAAGGTTAAGGATCATATGTATGTGTTTTCATCTGGAAATAGAGTAATAAAGCAACATCATGGGCCAAATAAATCCCTTAGAATAGTTTTTCTCATACTCGTTAGCCTATGGATAATAAACTCTATTTTATCCTTCTTGATATTCGAGTTCAAAATTCCTCATATAAAATCTCAAACTCTTAACTATGGAGAAATCGAAACCCCTCATCCCTCACAAAAAATCTCAAACTCTAAACTATGGAGAAATTGAAATCCCTCGTAAAAAATCTCAAGCTCTAACCATAGAGGAATTGGAATCCCACATCTCATGGATGAGACTGATAGGCTATATAATAAGATGTAGCATTCTTTCATCGAAATCCTTCGTAAAAAGTCTCAAGCTCTAATCACAGAGGGATTGGAATCCCACACCTCAAGGATGATAGGCTATATTTGGTGCAAAAAAGGAAAAAAAAAAAAGAAGATAGGTTATATAATAAGATGTAGCATTCTTTCATCGTAGACCCCATTTTACCCTTATCGGGATTAGAATTCGAAATCCTTCATATAAAATATCAATTTTACCCTTATCGGGATTAGAGTTTGAAATCCTTCATAGAAAATCTCAATTTTACCCTTATCGGGCTTAGAATTCGAAAACTCTTATAAAAAATCTCAAGCTCTAAGCACTAAGAAATCGAAATCCCTATTGAAAATCAAAGGCTCTAACCATCAAGCTGCATTAGTGACTTACTATCATATAGAAGATAGAAGATATATAGAAATCTAAGCCCAAGAGATCCATGAAAGTAAAATTTGAGCCCAAAAGATACATGATAATAAAAGCCCAAAGTGACCGATGAAGCCCAAAAGCGGCCCAAAACCAAACGGTCTATTCGGGTCAGGTAGGACCCGACCTATGATTTTTTCCAGTTTCTTCCAGATTGAAATGAAAACAGAGCCTCATTCTTCATCCCGTCGAGCACTCGAGCTTCACAAAAACAAAAGTAAAAACAGAAACAAAGCTCAAGAAGAAAAACCATGTCGAGTTGCTTACACGCGCCAATGCCTTACACAGTCTCGTCTTCGGCCTTTTCCCAATCTATTCGAAGACCGAAGACATTGAAGCTCGGTTGCCGCGCTTTCGGTGTCAAATGCGCTGCTAAAATCCCCATGCCTCCAATAAACCCTAATGACTCGTTCTTACAGAAGCTCGCCTCCCTTGTCGCTTCCTCGCCCGAAACGCTTCTTAATCGTCCGGTTAAAGCCGATACGCTGCCGTTTATGGACGTGTTGGACTCTGACGTGTACGACTGTCCTAAGCTCATGGCTACTCCTGCTGAGGTCAGTCTGATTATCAATAATATTTGCCTTACTTGATTTCTTTTCCTCTTAATATAAGAATTCTTACGAGGAAGTAATTTTTCTTTTGGTTTCGTTTATTTCAAAATGATTAAATTTGGGTTTAGTGAGTAAATTTGGATTAGCTGAAATAACGTGAATTGACATGATTTATTGAATGAATTAGCTGGAAAGATCAGCTAATTACCGTGAACACAGGACGAGGAGGCCTCCGCCAGACTTACCCTCAATGCTTCTTCATGGTAGAATAGTTTACATTGGCATGCCGGTAAGTTTTTTAAGTAAGAATGGTTTAGTCTTTAAAATTGTTATAGTAAATGTTTTGGGTGCCTTTGCTTTACCAATTCCTTGTATAAAAGTTGTGAAACACGAAAGGTGACTGACAGTTGAACATTTTGTCTTTCAGCTTGTGCCTGCAGTCACAGAGCTCGTGATTGCTCAATTAATGTATCTTCAATACATGGATCGCGATCAACCAATATATCTTTACATTAATTCTACAGGAACAACTCGTGGTGACGGTGAACCGGTGAGCTTTGCATTTGAAACCTCTAAATTGCATGAGAAAGAGATGTTTGTTTGAGATGTGATGTATTTTGTTCTTCATTGCTTCTGAAGATGTTAAATTTATTTGATTAGATCTCATAGGACAAAAAGTAAGCCCGTTCATGTTTTTAAAGGTTGATTTTGGCAGTCTTTTATTAGATTTTTGTATAATATCCCCGCTAAGCACAATACTATTTATGCTCCGGAATGGCCTCTAAGCTGCAAGTACCACTGTAATCTTCTTCTTTGGGGGTGCTATTTGCAATGTATTATGTTTGTGTTTGTGTGTGAGTTTCTTTTCATGTTCTTATTAACATAAATCAAAAATGCTCATCCTGCAGGTTGCATTGGAGACTGAGGGTTTTGCCATCTATGATGCACTTATGCTATCAAAGTGTCAGGTACTTTTTTTTCCCCTTAAAAGTATCAGTTTCTGTTGTTTGTGGTATTCATGATAAGGATATAAAGTTCTATTTGATGTCTCTTTAGTTTCTTATCTCCTTTGTTCTAGAATTATATAACCTTATTGTTCAACTGTTACTTTGTTGTCGGTACCCCTTCACAACATGGTAATTGTTGCTTATACAGATACATACACTTTGTCTTGGGTCTGCTTTTGGTCAGGCTTGCCTTTTACTTGCAGCAGGAACTAAGGGTAAACGATTTATGATGCCTAATGCCACAGGTATGGAACTGATAGAGTTAGTTTATCTGTCGTTCTAAAACACTTTATAATTCCATCTTATCTTTTGAAATGCAACTTCTCATGTGTTTGTTTTATTTTGTTTCAGCTATGATCCAACAGCCTCGTATACCATCAACTGGCTTGATGCCAGCAAGTGATGTTCTTATACGTACCAGAGAGGTTTGTTCAAATTTCTAAATGCAATTAAGCATGACCTTGTCTTGAATTTGTTCCATTTCATCTTTCAGCTTTTCTTGTGGCAGCTGACTGTTCTGTAACCATGCATTTGGAGAATTAATGGCACAAGACTTCATAATTTTTGTTATGTCTTATATTCCCTTTAGTCTTTCAGTTGTTTATTGAGAGGATATGACTTAATTGAGAAAAATGTTAAAACCACAGCAAATGTCATTGGGGTTTTGTTCTTTCTGTTACATGTGCTCACTGGATTTAGGATTTTCCTTTAAATATTCATCCCAGGATCTTCTTTGCGCCTTTCACAGCTTTTTGTGAGGTGCGAGTTATGAATCCGAACTTTAATACGAAGTACTCAGACTGCTTGTTTCTTTGGCAGACAATAATACTGAGGGACGCATTTGTTGAACTTTTTGCCAAGCACACTGGAAATGTAAGTTTAATGCATGAATGTATGCCTCTTTGTTAGATATCAAATCCGTGAAAGCAAAGTTAACTGATTATCTGACTTTTGTGTCATTAGTCAGAAGAGACGGTAGCCAATGTTATGAGAGCAGGACCATATTCTATGGACGGTGCCAAAGCTAAAGAGTTTGGGGTCATTGACAAGGTTAGTGCTTTTGTAAGTAAAATATCTGAAATTTTGTCTTTTACGATGCTTTTTTGATACATGTGTTGGTTGTAGATCTATTGGCGTGGTCAGGAACAGCTAATGGCAGAAATTGCTTCTCCAGAGGATTGGGACAAGAACGCTGGCATCAAAGACATGGATGACTTTTAGCTCTAGGTGGTGGACATTTGTTATTGTAAGTGCTTTCTCCTTCATTTTACTTTTGCAATCATGGCCGTACAGGGATATTGCTTCTGTAGTGGTTTACTGATTTTAGACCAATTGTTTGGAAGGGGCTGGTTTCAACATATTAAAACAACTAAAAAACATAAATCACGGATGCTAAGATTATCCTTGCATTCCCGGGCACTGCCAAAATATGCTCTGTTTCAACAATTCCTATTTGTCTTTTACAAAGCGTTAAGACTGTTTGTGCTGCAGGAAGTCATCAGCAGAAGGTAGACTGGTGGACTGCCTATACAAATTGATACCCCGGTCATCTTTGAGGACGTCCTGAATAGGTTGAAGTTTGATGCACAAAACAGACCTTAAACTTAAAGTCATATACCAACAATGGTCCTTAAAAGTTCTGTAGTTAAATTCTGTCTACTTCTTAATAGATTTGTGATTATTTTAGCTCTGCCTTCCATGCTAGCATTAAAGAACCTATTGTTCTGTCCTTGATCCTTTATCTCATGGAGTTTATCATAATGAGCCTGCTACTGATTGCTCACCTAAATCATTAGTTTCCAGGAAAGGGCCTTGTTTCATCACGTGATTAGCAAATTCTTGTGCTCACAACCATGGATAAAAGTTCTGATTATAATATCAGTGTGCTCCTACTGCAATATCTTCAATCTCAAAGCAATTTTAAAAACCCTCCCGCATATTGAGACAATTCATATCTTATCGGCAATACTGCAATGATTTGCTCAAATCTTTTTTAGGATCAACAACACAAAAGATTCACAAAAATGCGCTACATTTCTAGGATCGTTTTCAGGATTGAATTTGTATTTATTTACTAACTATAAAGCCATTAAAAATCAAAGCAGTGGCGTCTCTCTTCTCAGGTATCCCTTTCTTCCTGCTGAACCCTGTGTTACTGTAACTCTCATTTCTTAAAATGAAATCCTAGTCCAGGAAATGCATGAATCAAGTTGGACTAAGTTGCTGATGTGAAATGATGAAGATTATTTCAATTAATATGTTTTGATTCACATGGCAAATACAATAAGATGATCAAACCTTGTTCAGGACATAATTGATCTATAATCTATTGCATCACAACACAAAAGATTCACAAACTTGGTGGCAGCACATGCATTTGCAGAAACGCCCTTACCAACCATTTCCTTTAGAAGTTCTATCGCCTTCGAGGAAAAGCTGTTTCGGAAAAACCCTTGGATCATCGCATAATAAGAATAGCTATCAGGCAAACAATCACTTCTTTCCATCATCCTAAACAACGTGTATGCTTCATCTACGAATCCCTCTTTACACAATCCATTCATCATTATATTATATGCGTAGACACTGGGTTTTAAGCGTTTGACAGAGAGCCCATCAAATAATTCCATTGCAACTTTGAGATCCCCAGCTTTGCACATGCCATCAATTATAATACTATAATGGATAATATTAGGTTCTAACCTGCTGTTTTCAATTGCTTGAACCAATTCCATTGCCTCTTTGATCTTACCATGCTTGCATAAGCCATCAAGCAAAATTGAATACGTCATCATATCTGGAACATGCCCATTAGTAACCATCTCCCTGAAAAGTTCTTCTGCAGCAGAAAGTCTACCCACTTCATACATGCCTTGCAGAAGAGTGTTGTATGTGACTGTATCAGGGAGCAGTCCTTTCTGTGACATTTCATGAAACAGTTTCATTGCTTCATCTAATCTCTTGGTTTTGCAGTAACCATTGATCATGATGTTATAACCAGCTACATCAGGTGCACAATCCTTCCTAATCATCAACTCAAATACTCTTCTAGCTTCATCCATGTTGCTTCGCAAACAATGACCATTCATCAATGAATTATATGTGAAAACGTCGGGCTCAACCCCTTGTTTGATCATTTGCTCAACAATATCTTCAGCCTTAGAAATCATCCCCTTCTTACAAAATGCATCAACCAATATATTATAAGTAACAATGTTCGGTGCAATCCCCTTACCCTTCATTTCGGAGATGAGATTAAAAGCCTCTGTTAACAGATTGTCCTTGCAAAGCCTGTCAATGACAGTGCTGTATGCTACAACATTAGGTCGGAAACCCATTTCTTCTATCAACCTTAGTAAACTGACAGCCCTATCAGTATTGCCAGTTTTACATAACCCATTAACTATTGTACTGTATGTAACTAAATTAGGCCGATGCCCTTTCCTAATCAATTCATCAAACAAACTCACAGCTTCAACAACCTTCTTTGAGTGCAAAGTCCATTGATCAAAGTGTTAAACGTTACAACATCAGGCTGAAGACCCAACTTAAGCATTTTCCCTAACATAGAGAACCCAAAATCAACTTGACCTAACTGGCAAAAACAATTAATCAAGATGGTCAAAGAATATTTATCATGGGAAATCCCTAATAACTCCATCTGATTGCAGAGAGAAACCACAACAGCATAATGTTTCAGTCTGACGATAGCCGCTAATATCTTATTAAATTCAACAACGGAAGGCTTTGGGTAAGCATAAAGCATCTGATCAAACAAAGCAATGGCTTCATTTACATTCTTAAAGCAATCATAACTTTTTCTATTTCCCAGGCTCTTACTTGAAGTTCTGGAGTGGGTAGCAAAAGAGCATGAAAAATAAGAGGGGAAATGGGGAACAATGCTCCTAGAATCAACAATGGAACGTCGAATCAACAAGAAGAAAGTAAGAGAATTAGAAGAGTATAGCTTACCCATTGTTGAAGAAGAATCAGAATCGTAACCCCCTGAAGAGTCTTTCTTCGATTTTCTTGGCAATCTATTTGTGATGGGAAAATGAAAAGAAAATGCAGAAAAATCAGAATCGCAACGGGCGTGGGCCGGTTCATATTTACGTATTTTTTCAGGGGATTACTAACTACCGCCCCCTTTTACCGTCCCCCCTTGGACTATTTTACCATTTCCTTCAAACTTCAAAATATTTCATTCTTCAAATCTCAATCATTCAAACAAAATAATATCAAAATTCATGGAGTAGCAACATCCGGATGAGTAAAGGAATTTTCGGATTGAAAGTATGGTTTTTTTTTAAAAAAAAGTAAAAAAACAAATATCTATTTATCATTAATCAAATATTAAAGTCCCCTTGCTAATATTGACATATCCATACCCATTTAAACTAAATGAATTGTCCAATACTTATTAAAGGATAAAAAAAATTAAAGGAAAAATCTAAAAAAAAAATTAAAGAAGAACAAGAAAAAAAAAAAGAGAGGGGCGGGTCGCGCGCGGGTCGTGACCCGGCTTAGGCATGGGTCGCGATTGTTTTTGTTTTGTTTTTTTTTGTTGTTCTTCTTTTAACGTTTTTTTTTTCCTTTTTCTTGTTCTTTTTTTTTTCCTTTAACGTTTTTAGATTTTCTTTAATAAGTACAAGTTATATTAGTCCGTGCTGGCGCTACGGGCGTTCTTTATTTTAGAGTGTTGCTTGATTAACTGATCGAAATTATATATGGGCCAAGAACATTTTTTGTTCTAGAGTGGTGCTTGATTAATTAATTGACTGAATTATATACGGTTGTAGTAAAAATGCAATTTAAATAGATTAGTTATAATGTCGTCTCTTGCTATTGGCATAAATCTTTGTAAGTTAACTTTTTAGACATGCAAAATTAATAAGGTCAAATTAAGAATATATACTATATATTATTTTAACTACCATGAAAATTACTTAAAGGCCAAATCGAGAATTAATGTGGTGGCACCTTTTGGTTTTTTTGGTCTTTTCTCACTTTTCGGATGACTAAGCCCTTCTATGAGTTTCCCCCCTTCTTTTTCCTGCTACCCTTTTTTGTAATTACCCATTTCTCTTCCTTAATTGCCTTTAGTTAATGTGTCTACCTCCTTTTCTTTTTTCCTCCCACCAACTCAGATGCTGCTTTCTTTCAACTCTTCAGTGCCGATCAATCTTCAGGTTTGCCAAAAATCAAACATTTCATTACTCCCATCTATTATCACCTTCACATCTCTTTCCTTTTACTTCTCCTTCCTCACCGCTTCACCATGGACCGTTCAATGTTTTTCTCCTTCTGAATTAAATTACCCTTTCTTCAATGCGTCTATTATTATCTAATTAAAACCATATTCTATTACCTCTTTGCACTTCCTATTACTTACAAATAAAAGCATGTTTTTTGACCTTCTTAGTTTTGCATGTCTAAAAGTTAGCTTAGACAATATTAAAACTAATCCATTTAAATTGCATTTTTATTGCAACCTTATATAATTCAATCAATTAATCAAGCACCACTCTAGAACAAAGAATGTCTGTGGATCTTATATAAATGATTATATTAATATCCTTATTCAATCGGTTAATCAAGCACCACTTTAAACCAAATAATGCCCGTGGCGCTAACGCGGACTAATATGACTTATATGTTTTTATTTGTAAGTAATAGGAAGTGCAAAGAGATAATAAAATATGTTGTTAATTGGATAATAATACTCACATTGAACGAAGGATGGTTTTAATTCAGAAGGGGAAAAATATTGAACGGTCTATATTGAAGGGATGTAGACGGAGAAGAAAGAGGAAAGAGATACGAACGTGAAAACAAAGGGGAGTGATGAAAATGTTCGATTTTTGGCAAATCTGAAGATTGACCAGCACCGAAGAGTTGAAAGGATGTAGCAACTGAGTTGGTGAGAGGACAAAAGAAAACAACGAGAAAAACATTAATTAAAAGTAACTAAGGGTTTAGGGTTTAGAAGCAATTAATTCAAAGCCTTAAAACATTAATAAAAAACAATTAAGGAAGGAAAATGTGTAATTACAAAAAATGGTAGAATTGAAGGAAAAGGAATGAGGGAAATTCATAGAGGGACTTTTTAGTCATCCGAAAAGTGAGAAAAGACCAAAAATGGCCAAAAGGTGGAACCACATTAATCCTCAATTTGGCCTTTTAGTAATTTCCATAGTAGTTAAAAATAATATATAGTATATATTGGACAATTCATTTAGTTTAAATGGGTATGGATATGTCAATATTAACAAGAGGATTTTAATATTTGATTAATGATAAATAGATATTTGTTTTGTTACTTTTTTTTTTTTTAAAACATAGTTTCAATCCGAAAAATCTTTGTTTATGCGTTTTGATGTTGATTTTGAATGATTGAGTTTTGAAAGTTTGAAGGTTGAGAGAATTTGAGAGAATTGAAAAGTTTGAAGTTTGATGGAAAATAAAGCAAAGGGCAAAATAGTCCAAAGGGGGGCGGTATTTAGTATTTCACATTTTAAGGTTAAATCAATGATCTTAAACGGACCCACTGTATATACCTGACGTGGCAAAATCTAATCAAATCGGCAAGTTTTGAACTGTAGAAACAGGAGGAGAATTCACTGCACCACTATATATATCTCAAACTTCAAAAAGTCAAAACACCCATAAATCCAACAGTTCCAACTCCAGAAAGGAGGGAACTTTGCCAATGGGCAATTCTTCTCTTTCCCTCCGATTCACCATTTTCCTTTCTCTTTCTTTCGCTGCTTCTTCTTCTTCTTCCTCTTCTCCCTTCTACTTCTTCAAATCATCACCTTCGTCGATCCCCAAAGCGACGCCGTCCGATTTGCTCTCTCTTCTTGGCCCACCTTCTCAGTCTTCCTCAGTTAACCCCTCAGTTGCCGATGAACTCAAATCTTGCTTCAAATTCCTCGTACCTTTCATTCCGGTCAGTAACCAGAAATACCCAGATTCGAAATCCCTTTCTTATAGACGTTCCCTTCTGAAAAGCCAAAAAGATAAGGAAAATGAACTCATTTGGTGGCCTCCTGAACCGGTTCTCGAGTTGGCTCGGCTAGCTGTGGACTCTGGCGGTGATCCTGACTCAATCCATCGCGCCCTTGATCCAACCGTCTTGCCTGTAAGTTATTCACACTTCTAGAAGTAGTAAATTTTCATAATTGGTGAGTTTTTAGCTGATGAATTGCTGTAATTAACAGGTGCCTGATGTTGAAGGATCCAACGAAAGTAAATGTCAGTTAACCAGAACCCCATATGGTAGACGTTTCATAAATCAGGTTTTCAATTCAAAATCTTCAATTCTTTTAAAGAAAAAGAAAAGAAGAAATCTTTGTTTTGATGTGTAGCTAATTGGTTACATTTGTTTATTATGGGAGATTGCAGGAGTTGAATTCATATCTTGAGTACTTGTTTAAACTTATTGTTGAGAGGGGTCCTTCTGTTGGATTGGAAGTTTCATTGAATCGATTTGATTTATTTCATGGTCACCTTTTTATTGCCACAGACACTGGAAGGCTTGGTATATTGTAAGCTTTCTTTTTTCTCTGACCAATCTGCTTGTGTCATTAACCGGGAGTCGATTATATGCAAGGGAGATCTAATTTGCATAGGAATCAAATTGGAAAATGTTGAACATAGAATTTTAATGATAGCTGCTGAATCATTGTTTTGATCTACTTCTGGCCTAGGGGAATGTTTGAATTTGGTGATGCCTAAACCTCTTTGTTAGCATTCGCGGCTGTTTCAGTATTAGATTTAGGTTCATACATGTGGAAAGTGAGAAAAAATGGAGAAGATAGATGTCATGCATTATTTCTACTGGTAATTGTTTCATCAGTCTATTACATTGAACTCTTTCATGTTCCTGACATGAACCCTTTGGATGGCAGATTTCATGCTAAAGAATACCCAGCCTATGATAATGAATTGTTCCCAGTCAACATGGGTTATTGCCAGAAAGGTACATTTTTGCTGGATGTTTTGTTTGATCTATATGGGGGATTTGTTACATATTTTAGTGTCTTTTTTCTATTTAAAGATGCAACATATTACATGTACGAATTTGATTGCATTCTGTTTTGTGCCGTATGGGTATAACGATTGTATTTGTATTTTCCAGGGTCCAATGTGACTTACGATGATTCAATGAACTTGAGAAATATACTATGGCTTGCTCCATTGCCGAGCAATTCCACAAAAGCTTGGACGGCTCCAGGTAGGCCTTTCTAAAGATTCTGATTTCATTGCTAGATGCACTGTTCTTAGCTCCTGCTTTACAGAACTTATGAAGTTAATGCAGAAATGAAATTTGGAACCGAAAAATGCCACCAATGATTCTCAATTGTAAAAGAAGAGGATTCAGTATTTAATTATCTTGGTTATGATAAATGATTTTAACAGGAGTCCTGCTTGTCCTGGATGCTCATCCTGAAGGAATCATATACAGGGATCTCATACCTGAGTATGTGAATTTCGCAAGGACAATATATGAAGGTTTGTTTGATTAAGTATTTGTCTTCATTTCTATTGTCAAGCATATTTATGCTCTTTTTGCTTAATTTCCTAATGTGCTCTCGGTTTTGGCTTAGATGATCTGGGTGAAGTTGTGGTCGATGTAAACTATTTGAACACTGGAAATCCACAGCCTGATTACCAGATCTTCATTTGCTGATTCCTATGAGGTATATATGCTCTGTCCTTCATGATTTTGACAGAAAGTGCCTTGTCAATCTCCTTAATGAAAGATATATTCGATGCTTCGTCTTCTGCAGGTTGGTTTGGCCCATGGTAGATTGTCAATATCCACAAAGACCCTTGGAATGTGGAGTTTGAGCCAAGGATGAGCTTGTTGTTGAATAATTGCTGATAACACTTTCATCATTCTCACGATCATTACAGTGCCCATTATACTCAACAGAAAAACCAGTCGGGCGGATGCATGGGAGATTTGATTGTTTAATGCAAAAAGAAAGCTTATAGTTTTTGTAGCTGAACTTCCATTGTTTACTGGATTGTGATTTGAATCATTTGATAGAATGAAATGTATAAAATCATGAAAGCATAGCTCATGTTTTCTGATGCAGTTTAGGCTATTTGGCATTTCACCTTGTCCTAAGAAACTTTTTCTAATATGGTTGGACTTGATTGGATAAACTCAAAATTTCTAGCCCACTAACTTAAAACAATGCAAACCCAAACTTGTCCAGCCCATCATAAGAATCTTTTTGTAAACAAAATGCAAGATTCTTCTAGATGTTACACGTGTCATTTTCATTTTGGCTTATGCTCTGCTGACGTGTAAAAAGGGGCCCACTGAGATATTTCCCTAGCTCCCCACCACCATGCATCTTATCCAAAACGCACTGTACCCTTTTTATCAAGCAACCCGACCCGATTAACTCATTGAAACCATTTTCATTTTGTATGAAAAAAAGCTTGATATTCCCTCAAAAAAAAAAAAGCTTGATATTAGACCCGACCCAAATTTAATCGGGTAATAAATGGTCGTTACTACTGATTTTCTCTGCCGCCTCCCCTCCGTTTTCTTTTGCACTATTTTCCTGTCTCGCTTTCTTCACTCGCGTTTTTCTGCTTAAACGATCAGATCAAAAGAAAACCAAAAAGGAAAAAAAAAATCTCTTTTTTTCTTTGAAAATAAAACTGAAAAATTATACGGTGAAAAAGAAAAAAAATGGCCTTAAAGTGGACAGAGGGAGGAGATCTATGGAAGAAAAAGGCTTTCGCTTTGCAACTCCAGCTCAGGCAGCGGTTTAGGATAGCGGTTGATAACCATCGCCGCCACCGCCATTCAGTTTTAGGTGACCGTTACTTCACCTCCACGGTTAAACGCTGGCTCCATCGCTTCCGTGACTTCCGTCGCGATTCTCTCCCTTCTTCCACCGTTTTCTACCGCAAACGAGGTCGTTTTTTTTGTTCTTAATGTGTTCTTCTGATAATTTACCACTGTTCTTGGTAAAGAAGTGATTTTTGTGAAGCATAATTATCATTGCAGTTAGTGAATTTGGATATGTCTGGAATTAATGTGAATTCTTTTCTTTGTATCAAAATTTGAATTTTTTAACTCATTAATTTAGCTTGATGGTATTGTAGTGAACAAGGACCTTAATGCGGAGGAGGATTCAGTTGTTTTTAGAATGCTTCAAGCTGTGGCTGTTCCTTTGCTTGGAAATGTTTGCCATGTTTTTATGAATGGTCTCAATCGTGTTCAAGTATGTAAGATTTTGAATGATCGAGAATTCTAATAATGTGGTTTGTATGTATACTGCGATTAGTAAGAATTAATACATCTATATTCTTTAATTTGACAGGTTTATGGCCTTGAAAAATTACATGATGCATTGCTTAATAGACCCAAGAATAAACCCCTTCTAACGGTATAAAGCTATGGACTTTTTTCTATTTATCAGTTTTTTCCTCTTCCTCAATTGTTAGGTGCGTGTTTCTATTATGTGTGATCAGCTCATCCATGGTGTCTTGTTTTTTATGTTTCATTGCAGGTTAGTAATCATGTTGCTTCTATGGACGATCCACTTGTGATTGCTTCGCTGCTCCCTCCAAGAGTTCTTCTGGATGCTCAGAACTTGAGATGGACACTTTGTGCATCAGATAGGTGTTTCAATAATCCCGTCACTGCTGCGTTCTTTCGTTCTGTGAAAGTGTTGCCAGTGTCTCGTGGTGATGGGATTTATCAGAAGGTAACCCTTTTAAGGTTTGTCATATTCTACAAAAGCATGGACATGGCTTGTTTTGTCTGTGTGTAAGCACACTAATACATATTCACTTACATGCATATTTTTTAGTATTTTAGGAACTAGGTTCGTCTTTTCTTTCTTTGTACTTTTCATGCTGCAGCCTGGAGTTCTGTAACATGTTTATGGCCTGAGATATTTGCATATCAACATGTTTCCATAACAGTAAAGTTTAAGTTCATCTGCAAGCTTTCCTTTCTTCATTGGTTTTTATAGTATAAACGTTTTTGGCACTTACGCCCATTTCATCATTTTGATTCAATTTGTTGTAGGGAATGGACATGGCTATTTTAAAGTTGAATAGTGGTGGATGGGTTCACATCTTCCCAGAAGGCAGTCGTTCTCGAGATGGGGGAAAAGTTGTAAGGCCTTCCAAGAGAGGTGTTGGGAGGTAAGATATGTTGATAATTTCTCTCATTAGGAGAAAAAAGTTCTGTTTCCCTCTAGCTGAACATATCTACCTTAATAACATCTGTATTAAGAAAATTATTCTTTCAATAAAGTATGTTGCCATTGTTTTTCTTTCCTTACCTTCTTATGTGTCAGATACTAATGCATTTAACAACCTCATGGTGATACAGGTTGGTTCTAGATGCAGACACTACCCCGATTGTCCTGCCATTTGTGCATACTGGAATGCAAGATATTATGCCTGTAGGAGCCAATTTCCCAAGGATAGGCAAGACGGTATGTAGTCTTTCTAATCTTTCTGTTTCTAGAAGCCAATTCCAGCAACGAGATTACCTCTTGAATTATTCTATTGCACTGTCTGTAATGTGACTTTGCAATGTATTATACATGTTTCAATTTTGGGCTGCAAATGCCTCCCTCATTCATTATTCCTTTTCTAGTAACCTTGTAATCTATTCTCTCCCCTGTTTTCAACATCTTGAATTCTTGATTGACTCCACCCTTTCTCTATTATTCCTTCCTAACCTTTCCTCATGATGGGACTAGACAAAGAAATCCTTGCTAATGGCTTTTCTTTTTGGTACCAGTAATGGCTTCTTATAACATGGTTTTCTGTTTATGATCACATTTCCCCCATATTAAGAATTATGCTGATTTCTTATACATGTATAATTCTGTAGGTGACAGTTCTAATTGGAGACCCTATACACTTTGATGATATACTAAATGCAGAAGAAACCACAGATGCCTCAAGAGGAAAACTTTATGATGCTGTAGCCTCTAGGATTGGGCATCACCTGCAGAATTTAAAAGGACAAGTTGACAAATTAGCGCTTGAGCAATCTATGTTGTTAGAAAATCAACACAAAGGTGGTGCAGAGAGGGCAGCTGATATCTTGCATCAGGTAGATTGGGATTCATTCCGCGTTGGAAGCAATGAATACATGGTAGAAAAATCATTGGAACAAGGAACACAAGTGCGGCAAAACCTGAATCTTACCTGTCCCGAAGAAGAGTCCACTTCTGATCATTGCTATTCCCGAACAGGGTTTTCCCGTGAAGGAGGAATTGCATCTAGGATTCGCAGTTCTATGGATCCGACTGAACTGATGGGTTTTGCAGCAAGAGGGTTATTTATGAGCCACAGAGCGAGTGAAAGTTCTGTTAGCACGAGTCAAATACGCCCAGTGAGGGCTTGGAAACAGGTTTTAGAAGCTAATTCATTACAACAGTGGAATACCTGCTAAAGTATATACCAGTTGGGTTGAATATGTAAATTGAAATTTTGACATTTAAGAAATCGTTTCAGATCAAGTTGACGATTTCCTGTAAACATCCAAATCAAGTTTCTAATTAACTTTACAAAATTAAGAAAGTTATATGCCTCACTGATTTGATCTATTGCTGCTTCACCATATCTATCTCAATTTATTCTCCCTGCAGGTAGAAGAAACTTCCATATAGCTGAGTCTGAGAGTGTCTGGACTTGAAAAAGAGATTGAACAGGCTCCAATTTCGATTTACTTTTAGAAAAACAGCAATTACTTTGTTTTTAATGGGATTGGGAGTTGGCTTGAATTTAGAAAAAGTTTGTCAAGGTTTAGAAAGTACAAGTAGAATTGTAAATTGTGACAGATTGAAGAGAGGGCAAAGCAAAGGGAACAAATGAAATTAAGGATGACCTTGCCCTTGACAAATATACAAAATTGAACTTATCATTACTATCAAATTTTTGTTCAAGTTGTATCTTTAGTTTACATTTAACCCTTCTTTCCTTGGAAAGCTTCTATCAAATTTTTATCATCAAATTAGATTTTAATTAGGGGAATGATTTGAGTACTACTAAACTCCCGACTATTAGGGGTGTATTCCCAATTTAAAAATGAAACACTAATTGTTGGATATTGGTGGTACCTAAGTCGTGATAGTATAGTGGTACTTGTAGCCTCTCCCACTTAGTTAATCCAAAATTTGAGTAACCTTATTTTCTTTACTTTATTAATTATCTTGAAAATAATTACGTCAGGTTATTTTTAGCATTGATTATATGAGAACTCCACCATAAAACAGCCGCGTACTTACTCTATCCTCTATCATAATAAAATTCTCTCTAAGTTTTAAACTCTTGTGCCGCCAAAACAAGTTTAACAGTTAACCATCAGACAAACAGTTAACCATCAGACAAGCCCGAATCCGATCCCTGTTTTCTTCCCGCTTCCTTTTGTTTTCGATTTGTAATAGGGTTTAAGACTCTCGATCGCTAACTGAAAAAAGAACCTTCGTAGAACCCCCAAATCCAAAAAAAGATGGCTCGAAACGAGGAGAAAGCCCGGTCGGAGCTCAATCGATTCGTAGCCCAAAAAGCGGCGGAGAAGAAGAAACCCAAAGAACGCCGCCCTTACCTCGCCTCCCAGTGCCGCAACCTCGCCGAGGCCGACAAGTGGCGTAATCAGATCATGACAGAGATCGGTCGCAAAGTCACCGACATCCAAAACGAAGGACTTGGGGAACATCGCCTCCGCGACCTCAATGACGAGATCAACAAGCTGTTACGAGAGAAGTCGCATTGGGAACGGCGTATTGTCGAACTTGGAGGTCCAAATCACGCCAAACACGCCCCTAAGATGACGGATTTAGAAGGTAACATAATCGACGTCCCGAACCCAAGCGGGCGTGGGCCTGGGTACCGGTATTTTGGAGCCGCGAAGAAGTTGCCGGGAGTTAGGGAGTTGTTCGAGAAGCCGGTGCCGGAGTTGCGGAAGAGAAAAAGCGGGTACGATAATTATAAGAGGATTGATGCGAGTTACTATGGGTATAATAGGGATGAGGTGGAAGGGGAAGCAGAGGAGGAATGGAGGAGAAAAGAGGCAAAGGAGGTGGTTACGGCGGGAGCTGCGGCGGCGGCGAGGGAGGTGTTGTTTGAGGAAGAGAAAGAGAGGGAATTTGTGAAGAAGAAGAAAAAGATGGAGCTTTTGAGTAAGTATGCTAGTCAAGAGTTGTTGGAAGAACAGAGTGAAGCTAAGGATATGCTTAAAATTCATAGGTAGATTATGTTTTTTTTTTTCCAATTTAGTTTCAATGGAATTATTTATAACATTATTTTCTTCTGTTAGATTAGATTGCTCTTAAAATTTCATGTGAATTATTATATGGATCAAATTTGAGTTTTAGAAGTACTTTTACCATATATTTGTTCATATATGCGGATAGTTAATTATAGACTTATCTATCATTTTCTCCTTAAACTTGTAGCGTCTGAATCTGAACTTCAATTTTGGGACATTTTGTCCCGGTTTCATCAAGTCCAACCCGACCCATGTGGCATGTCTGACAAAACCACTGATTTCTGATTTGGCAATGGCACGTGGCATTTTTGTGCCACATGACAATGCCACGTGACGGAACCGTTAGGTTGAGGGGGCAAAACGTCTCAAAATTGAAATTCAATGGACAAAATGTCCAAGATTGAAGTTCAGGGGCAAAACATCCAAACGCTACAACTTTGGGGAAAATGGTAGATAAGTCGTTAATTATAATGGTTTTTTTTGGCCATAATGTTGTTTAACACGATCAGATTTTGCCATCCATTGACATGATCAAAACCTTGAACGATTATAACAGAAATTAATCAACTCCCAAATTTTGCTATTGAACGATTATACGACTCTGCTTTTCGGTTATTAATTATTGCTTTGTCACAAGAAATCCGTCTATTTTGAAGAGTTTTTTTATTTTTTATTTTTCTAATTAATATTATGATCCTTGTCCCACTAGGAGTTGGTTTTTGACTGCTATAAATAAATATATATAAATAAATAGCAACTTCTGACAAATCTCTCTATCCTCCGAATTTCTTTTGATTGCAAGTATATTGGTCGATCGATTGAAAGGAAATTAATAAGTAAAAAAATTTGAAGATTAAGAGAATGGCAAGAGTGGGTCTTCCTTACGATATCATTGAAGATATCCTCTCACGATTGCCCTTCAAGTCTCTTATAAGATTAAGATTCATGTCCAAGCCATGCAACTTGTTGATCTCAATGGATCAGTCATTCGCTAGAATGCACGCCAAGCGAGCATTAAAATCTTCAAAACCATCGTCAACTTCACCAAAGATTCTTCTAGCTTCACCTTCACCTAGGGATCTCAGGTGTTTCGATTTGGATTATGAAGAAAAGGGGAAGAATTATTCTAATTTTGGTGGCGAAGGTGCAATTTCGAGGCTTTTTTTACCGGTAGAAACACCCCATAATCTTCCTTTTCGAGTTGTGGGTTCATGTCATGGCTTGTTGCTCGTAACTTTTGAGAATGGCAAGGACTTCTACTTGTGGAATCCTACAACTGGAGATTGCAACAAATTGCCAGATCCTTGTTTTCTACCAGATACTCTTCCTACTGATCATCGTGAGCTAAGATATTCATTTGTTTATGGCTTTAGTTATGACTCATTCTCTGATGACTATAAAGTGCTTTTGGGTCTTCGAATATCGTGGGGTTGGAACCCTAATGTAGAAGAAGAAGTAAAATTTGGTATATTTTCGATGAGAGAAAATTGCTGGAGAAATATTCAACAACTTGGCCCTGCTGCTATCAAACTATTCAAGTACCGCGGTCTAGATAACTCTAAGGTATCTAATATGGACATGCTTAATGGAACTCTGAATTGGCTAGTAATAAGTTGCCCCAAATTAAGAGATTGTGAAGTTGTTGCTTTTGATTTGAAGACCGAGAGATTCTTAGAGTTGCCAATGCCTGATATAGACCATGTTCTTGGCGAAGATGCACTTTTTTTGCCTGGATATTGGGTGTTGTTCAAGGAAGAGTTTGCTTATGTGTCTGCTCTTTTTCGCCCCAATATTCTATTGAATTATGGGTAATGAATGAGGGACAAACCTGGACTAAATTGCTTGATTTTCCATTTCAAGCTAAAAACCCACAATATCCCTTGTGCATTTCCAAGAACAATCAAATCATTTTGGTCGATGGATTGGAAATAAGATTGACAAGGTTTGATATTGCTGGTGGAGCTGGAGAAACAAGAAAATTTGAGTGTACGTCTGTGCTTTGCAAGTGTATGGAGAATCATAATACGTTTACTAAAATTGAAAACCCAACCATTACGACTGCTCGTTATCAATGCACAGCTGTTAGCTATTTGGAGACTCTAGTCTCGCCTAATTTTAATAACAAAGTCTAGCTTTTTTTTTTTTTTTTTTTAAACTTTATAATGTATGTTAGTAACTGTTAAGTAGTAATTAAGGTATTAATCATGATTGGGTTCGAAATTATTTTCAAGTTTTTCATACCCCTTCTTCTCACCATTACCAACAGAGTTTTGTAGCTTCTCAAGGAGTTGACGAAGATATCCCATTTCAAAATTTCTGCTTTTTGTAAGAAATTAAAACGGGAAACAAAAGAACGCGAGGAGAGGGAGAAAAGGATAGATTAGATTAGTGTTTGAGTAAATTTCACCAATGGTTACTGAATTTTGATTTATTTCCCAATTTGGTCACTGAAATTTAATTTGTCCCAAACAAATCACTTAACTTTCATAGATATATACCAAATGTAGTCATTTTAATATTTTTCATCCTGTCCCCAAAGGGACACCCAGCGATTAAAGTTTGAGACTTCTTACGGGAGGTCCCGTGTTCGAATCCTGAAATGGGCGGGGTGGGATTATGGAAAAGGAGATGACTACCTCCTATTGTGTAGCCCATTTCAATATCATGTTTATGCAAAAAAAATATTTTTCATCCTTTTCATTAATGAAGAAAAAAAATATGGTGAGCTGTCATATGTCATTCATATTTCACCTTCCACTTCACTGATACCCTAAATATCCTAAATATAATAAAAGATCTTACGAATGCCCTGTTGGCTAGTATGAAATAAAGTTCCATGTCCTTTTAAATAAGATATTAATTCAAGTAATTCAAATGAATGAATAATGTTAAGAGAGTTTCTCCCTTGAGTTTTGACATAGCTCAACTTAAGATTAGTTAGAGCACAAGACTAATTAATGTATATATAATTTAACGTATATATGCAATTCATGTCTTATCTTTTACTTAATCATCATTACCATAAAAAAAAAAAAACTGAATATCCCTTAACTCGATAATAGAGAGATAAGGAAGTCACATAAGTAAACTAATTTCGATTCATTTTTCGTAAGTCAAATAGTTGTTCAATGGTCCTTAAACAAGTTTCGAGTTTGAATGGAGAAAATAGATGTCATCTTATCTAAGACTATTTGGACTCTAGATTAGTCGAGGCTAGACATCATTATAATAATGTTCAAAACGATGTCGTTGAGAAGGACCACAAAAATAATCAAAACCCCATCGGCGGAAAAAGTTTTCCAATTTTTTGATTTTTTTCCCCTTTCCTTTTCCTTCACAAACCAGAAAAGCCTTTACAGATCATCCTTTTTCATTTCATCTCTCTCTTTCTGTCATCATTTTCTTCCCTTCCTCTGTTTCCCTTTCATTTCTCTTCCCAAACGCTTTGGGGATTTTCTCTAAAATTTTTCACTGTAGAGAGCAAGAATGGCCGAAGAAGAAACAGAGCTGAGCGATGAGCAAAAGAAAGAGATCGCCAAATGGTTCCTCCTCAACGCTCCCGCCGGCGAAATCCAATACGTTGCCAAAGGTCTCCTCTCTTCCTTTCACTCTCTATCTCTTCACTCGACAATGTCATTTTAGCCTCGCATTCACTATTTCCATTGTTTTCTTTTTTTCCCTCTTTTTCCGATCGATCAGTTTGGTGAATCAATTATGTTCTCTATCTCGTTTTCTAGATTCATATTTGGTTTAATCGATTAATTTTAGTTCTATCTTGTTTAAGTTTGTATCCCTTTCTTGCAGATTTGAAATCTGTTTTGAATGCTGATGACGTGTACAATGAGGCGGCATCGGAGGCATTTCCAGTCTACAACAAATCTCACATGATTTGCCTCGAAATGCGCGGTCGCTTTGGCGATGTAAGTCTTGAAAACCCCTTAGTTAATCTTTATGGTGTGTTAGTTATCTGCAACTTAAAGTTGGATTTTCAACAAGTTTGGTTAGGTTTTCTGAAATTTGGGTGTAGTTGATAATGTTCTACGTTATGAGTGGCAGTTGTAGTGAGAATTCCCATGTTTCAGTGTGTATACCTAACAAAAACACATGCATCTTCGTTGATTAAGTGTTGTAAGTCTATCTTTTCAAATGCTGGAGGGTTATATGGCATTTTAGTGTACTTCGATTGTTCGCTTTAGAGACGATATAATTTAATTGCGGTTTAGAAATGCTTCATTCTAAGGCATTCCAGATAGGATATAGGGCTCCATAAGTTAACTCAATTTATCATGTCGGCTTGTTATTCTTAATCAAATATGATGGTAATTACAATATCTGGTCTCTTTGTTGTGGTTCAGATTTCATTTCATACTTGGTTCTAATGAAACAAATCTAATTGTTGCAATTTGCAAATTTTCTTCTATTGGCGTTTAGGTTTTGGTTACATCATATGGGGAGCTTAATGAGAATGAGTATCTAGACCCTAAGACAGCCCAAGTCGCAATAGTTGACCATGTCAAACAGGTACCTTTTATTAATCTATATTTTGATTGAAACCCTTTGTTCCCATACTAATGCTATATAACCTTTGCTGTTACATTTCCCTGAAATTACAAATTATAAGGTGGTTTGCACCCTGCTCATGGTACTTGGTATATTAATGTGTATCATTTAGTTTGAATGTTTATGTCATGTTGTGCTAAATTGGTTCAGGTTTGTACAGAGGTGAGACCTGCCACTGATGAGGAGCTTCCATCACCGTATATTGAGGAATATCGGTATGTATTACAACTCTGATCGAGTGATATCATGTTATGAATTCTTTATGATTTCAAGTATCTCTCTGTAAAAGTTAATATACTTGACTGAACAGTTTGGAGTGATTAGATTTGTAGTTCTAGAGTTACTATATGTAATTAATTCCATTGTTTTTGTTGCAGATGTGCTTTGGAAGCAGAAATGCTAAAGTATGTCAGTGAAGCTTATCCCAAAGGTGTTTGTTCAGTTTACTGTACTAATGGGAAAGATGCGGAGGGGCCTGGATCTGATTTTGAGCTTGTTGTAGTGATTTCTGCTGCTAGACTTAGCCCACAGAATTTCTGGTGTGTGAACTTTGTTAGACCACAATGCAGTAGTAACTCTTTGACTTTGATAGCTTGATTGTATAGTTGACCAGCTATTTGATTACCTATTAGTAGTTGCCATCAATCACATGGAAACATGTCACTTTCTATCTTCTAGTAATGATTTTTTTGTCATATTCCATTTTTAGTAATGGAAGTTGGCGTTCAATATGGAACATTGAGTTCAAAGACGATATTCAATCGCTGGAATTAAAAGGCAAATTGCAGGTAGTTCAGTACTTTTCGTTATGCTGTGCTTTCTGACCTTTTCTTCCTGCATCTCAGACCTGAATATTGTTACAGCTAAACAAATCTATAATAACTAAATTCTTTCTGTTCTCAGGTGGGTGCACACTATTTTGAAGAGGGAAATGTGCAATTAGATACAAAACATGAATATAGAGATTCGACCATTTTTCAGGTTACTACAAAACTTACATGCTCTTTTAGCATTGCTTTTCTTTTCCCCATGTTTCCCCTCCTGGCACTTTCTTTCTTACAATGGAAGTTGAAATTCTTTTCTCTCCCTTCAACATTTTTATATTTTATTCGAGCATTTTGACATCACATATTACGCTGGTAAGTATTTTGAGGAAGTATTCTAACTTGAAAGCATGTCAAATATGTAGCTATATATTTTAATAAGCTATATAGGATAGAAGTTTAGGAGTTATCAACTGTGGCAGGTTGTGAATTCTGATTCTGTTGACTTAGTTTATCCTGCCTTGTAGCTTCTGGCCTCTGCATAAACACTAATGCTTTCTGGCCTCTTGCTGCCATGTCTTCTTTCAGTATTTGTTTTCATATGGTTAATGCCTTTTGTGTTTGTTTCAGTCCCCTGATGATAGTGCAATTGCAATAGCCAGCATAATTCGATACCATGAGACAGAGTACCTGGCATCTCTTGAGGTTGTTTTCAATGTCTGGTTAATTTCAAACACTTGAGTTTATTAGAGTTCTCTACTGATAGATTGGGACATAATGCAGGAATCCTATTTGAATTTGCCGGATACCACCTTTAAGGTATGTTTTACTTCGATCCCTTGATATTTTGTCTAGAATATCGAGGAGCCCCCTGAAAAAGAAACTAAAATGCTCTCTAAACTTTCAATGTGCTATGCAGGATCTTCGGAGGAAACTTCCAGTTACTCGGACCTTATTCCCGTGGCATAACACTTCACAATTCAGCCTGACAAGAGAGATATCAAAAGAATTGGGAATTGGAAAGTGACTACACCATACCAAAGGCACATTACTTTATGCATAAAATTGAGTTAGCAGGATCACTGGACCTATGTTTAGTACAGTTCCGAGCGTTTACAACTGTCGTTTAGCCGTTTGCGTCCAACCCACCTTGAGTTACATAGTTATCTATCATTGGGTGTGAAAGTTGTGTTTCTGTAAGAGTCAATTTTGGTGTGTGCGCTTTCCTGCTCAATCATTGTTTACAAGCCATGTATAGTAGCATTTGCTTTAAACAGTCCCAACTTTTTTTTTTTCTTGTGTTGATGCTTATTGAAGATGAATTTATACATATATGCCTCAGTCCCCGGATTATATTGCTAAACCCCAAAGGCAATTTGTTATTTTGTAAATTATGCTCGTTTGTCCCATGAGTTTTTAGTTGATGTAGGCATGTAGCTATTTGGAATTAGATCAAAAGGATAGAGATTTAAAAAAGAGTGGAACTTCAAAATTCCTCCTTATATTGTTTTTTCAAAATTGATTAAAGATGGATTATGGATAGATAAGAAAATCTTTAAATAATTAAGTTGAAAAAAAAATGACATTCCGTTGCCGGGAATCGAACCCGGGTCTCCTGGGTGAAAGCCAGACATCCTAACCGCTGGACGACAACGGATCATTTGCTAATAAACAATAAAGAATTTTTTATATAACTAAACCATAGAGGATCTGCTCTGCTCGCCTGGTCAATAAATACCCTCGCCGCCCGTACGTTATTCTTGGATTGAAAGCTGGAGCCTAGGCTTAGCCGCCAATTTGAAAAACATATCTGAGCTGCACTCTGGCGACAATGGTGAATAGAAGCTACATAATGGAACTAAATTTAAAGTCGCTTTCTTCATTCCAAAAGGTTTTCCTTTTTTTTCTTTTTTTTTTAATGCTACAGATTAAAAATGGAGAAACATAGCAGTTTATCATTGGCCATTTGATATGATTCTGCTACTTGGATGAACACCTATCTTCTCCATGTCAATTTTTACGGTAAATGAAAGGTAACCCTTTTTAGGTTTTTGAGAGTACAATCAAATGTTCATGCATTTTTTTTTTTGAATTAATTTTTAATTTTCAAATCCTAGAATTTCTTAATGTTTTTTCTCCCTGTATAATAGTATTTCTTTGAGTCATTTTTCTGTCTCTGGAATGATGCTTCTTTAGCCAAATCAGACATTTTGATGTGCTCCATAAGGCATCCTCTTAGTTTTCAAGATTGTAGCTTTGAATGGATGCCTTTTGTTGAAGCTGCATCCTCTGATGATAAACACTAGAGAATGGTTGCTTACTGACCAGAGTTCCCTTTACTTTTTTACTATGGTTCATCATATTTTTATCCTTGGTGATGGGGCAAAGATTCTTCAGAACCTTTTTGGTTTCATCTTAGATATAGATATGAATTTGTGTCCTAGAAATTATCTGCCTTTCACCCAAATGGGGTTCCTCTTCAATGGGTTCCTATCAAATTTCATTTGTGATCTTGCCAAGTATTGTTTTTTCAGGTAGAGTTCATATTGTAGGAATGGATCCCTTCAATCTTTGTAAATTTTGCCACTGATGTTTCATCAAAGTTTAAATCTTCCTTTAATGAGCAGGATGGAAGGTTAGTTCATTAATCATTAGTCTCATGATTGAGTTTATGTGACATATATATACTAACATATATACCTTATCTTTGCAGGAACAAGATGGTTGATAATGTTTTCAACAGTTCAGTGAATTTGTAAGGAAATAGTTTGGGAAGACTTGAAGCTTTCTGTTGCTAACTGATTCACTTGGTTTGGCTGCACTGCCACTAACAAGGAACAACTTCAATGTTCTGTTTTCTCCCATTTTAGCCTTGTTTTCTTCATGTAAAGCAAAACTTTCTCATAGAAAGTGAATTACTAGGTTTTTGTTTCTTTTGTCTCTAAACATCAAATGTTATCTCATTAATTCAAGTTTAAGTTCCCTCAATTTGCTTTTTACCTTTCCATTGACTACAATTTCCAGCTTCTGCAATTTGTAAAATATATTAGAAGGCCTTATCATTCACTTCTAGCATATATATCCAGAAAAGCAGGAAAATTGCTTCTTTAAAAAATAAGAGCCGCAAGGATGTGAAGAAAAAGGAAAATATATGTTAAAAGTTTTTAAAAATGAATAAAATCAGCTCTTTGATACTGTTTCTGACTTTCTGTTATGTTTTTACTTTTTTTGTCTTCATTTAGAACACATACAAACAAATGACAACCTTGAACATTTTGCTGTACTCAACCTCCAATTATCAAAGGTTATTGTCAGCACTCAGCACACGACCCCATAAAGATAATCCCAAAATAAAATTAAATTAAATTTGGGAAATTAAGTAATCAACAAACCATCATCATCCAAATCATGATTTCTTTCTTTCTTTTTATTAGCTTCTCTTAGAACAACCACCTTATCATATCAACTGTACTTGGATTCTTCAGAACTCAACAACAGGGGGAAAAATGGCTGAAATCAAAGCAGAACCTGGTCACCATCATACTCTGGCTATCTCCGAGACCGAAGACATCTCAGCTAAGAAGAAGCCCCAGAAAACTCAGCGTGTTGCCTCATTGGACATCTTCAGAGGCCTTACTGTGGCGGTACTCTTCATCATTCTTTCACTTATAGTTGATAAAAAGGGTCATTTTCCTTGGTCTTTCTTTGGGCTGAACTACTTTTTAGTACTTTTGCTAGCTAATGATTCTAGTAGATGATGCTGGAGGAGAGTGGCCTATGATTGGTCATGCACCATGGCATGGCTGCAACCTTGCTGATTTTGTTATGCCTTTCTTTCTTTTCATTGTTGGCATGGCCATTCCTCTTGCTCTTAAGGTTTGTTTTCTTCTTCTGCTTCTTCTTTGGTCTTCCTAAAGCGAATATACCTTACTACTGTCATTTTCTTCCTCTGAGACTCTCTGTTTAGTTATAATTTCCACAGTTATGATCTTGCCTTGGAACTGGTCTTCATAGATAGTTCATTGTTTCGGTATTTATTAATCATGGTTAAATTTTGTGTAGAAAATACCAAGTAAGACCCAAGCTGTCAAGAAGGTGGTTTGCAGAACATTGAAGCTCCTTTTTTGGGGTCTGCTATTGCAAGGTCGGTTTCCTTTGTTTGTTACTATATAACTGTCAATGGCAGAAAATATATTGTTTGGGTCAGTTCATATTTGCTTAGGGTTTTGGCATTCATGGTGTGCTCATGATCACATTATATTGATGATATCCGGCGAATTTGTAACCCAAATCTAACTGAGTTTTCGCTCCTCCTTAAAAGAGCTATTTTTATGGATTTAAGAATTCTGATTTTCTCATTTTAAGTTTTACTAGCATGGCAAGCATTTTTGCAGTCAATAGATTCTAAAGGAGAAGGGAAAAGCTTTGATGCTAACTTTGGATCCTTAATTATGTCATGAAGGAGGGTATTCTCATGCTCCTGACAAGCTAACATATGGTGTAGATGTGAAAATGATAAGGTTCTGTGGCATTCTACAGGTAATTTATTTCCAATGTTGACTGCACAATCTAGTCCTTAAAAAAAGGCTTTATCTATGAATTGTAATTCACTTGACCTTGTGTACAGAGAATTGCTTTTGCATATTTGGTAGTGGCACTAGCAGAGATTTTTCTGAGACGTTCGCCATCCAAAGATGTATCAGCTGGTCATTTCTCAGTTTTTAGGTTATACTGTTGGCAATGGTAAGTTCATATTGGATTTTTCTTGGTATATCATAGTAAACAAATAGACAATAGTAACTTTTTCTCTGTTCTGAATCTAGGCTGGTGGGTGCATGCATCCTTGTTCTGTACTTGGCTTTACTTTACGGAACATATGTTCCCGATTGGCAGTTCACCGTCCACGATAAGAATAGTCCTGAATATGGGAAGGCTTTCTCCGTAAGAATTTGGTTGCCCTTTAGCTCATACTCAAAAGTTACAGAACTGTAAACTTCCATTTATATGATACTGCTTGACCTATTATAGGTGACATTTGATTTGCTTCAAATGTTGATTTATGAGTATTTTCTGGACTAGTCTTTGCAAATTGTTCTAAGATCATTTGCTTTTGTGTTAGGTAACCTGCAATGTGAGAGGAAAACTGAATCCTCCCTGTAATGCAGTGGGATACATTGATAGAGAAGTATTAGGGATCAATCACATGTACCAACGGCCTGCATTGAGAAGATCTAAGGTGTTTTTCTTTACTGATTGATTCTGGTTACAATCCTTTTCCAAATTGAAATGACTAGCTTACAGGAACGGCAATAACAGGTCTGAAATCTTTGCTAAAGTGTTGCAGGCTTGCATGGAGAATTCCCCTTACGAGGGTCCATTCAAGACCGGAGCTCCATCATGGTGCCATGCGCCTTTTGAACCTGAAGGGATTCTAAGGTCTATTGACTCTTTAACCCCTAATCATGTCTAGTAGTTATAGATGCATATATCTTCCATAATTATTGACCTTAAACTAATTGCAGTTCAATATCTGCTGTTCTTTCTACAATAATTGGAGTGCATTTCGGACACGTGCTTATACATATGAAGGTTAGGGTTTTGGTTACAGATTAATGATTCTAAGTTCAATGTTGGCATCTTGTCGTCTTAGATAAAGTAGTGTTTCATTAATCCAGGGTCATTCTGAAAGACTGAAGCAATGGATCATCATGGGATTTGCTCTTCTCATTCTAGGACTTGTTCTACATTTTACCAATGGTAAGATACATAGAAGGCATCAAATATCAGACTTCTGTTAAAAAAGTTCATCCGTTCATTCATTATAACAACTTAATTTCGATTACAGTGATTCCTTTGAACAAACAACTATATACTTTCAGCTATGTTTGTGTCACATCTGGAGCAGCAGCACTAGTTTTCTCAGCCATCTATATTCTGGTATGATTCAATTTTTATGTCAAAATTGTAAGTTAGGAGATAAACCAGCTGATATTAAGCTATTTGGGTTGGTGCCAGGTTGATATTTGGAATTTGAAGTACATATTTCTGCCATTAAAATGGATTGGCATGAATGCCATGCTAGTTTATGTAATGGCAGCTGAAGGGATCTTTGCAGGTTTCATTAATGGATGGTACTATGAGGATCCACATAATACACTGGTGGGTTTTCATCTAAATAATCTTTAAGTTTTTCTTTTCCTTTCCATTAATTATTGCTTTTTTCTTCTTCATTTTTTTTTGGCCAAAATTAATTAATTATTGCTTTTGGGTTCAACAATTTGAAGTGAATTATAATCAATGGGGCATTTGGCAGGTATATTGGATTCAAAAGCACATATTCATAGAGGTTTGGCATTCAAGAAGAGTAGGCATTCTATTATATGTCATATTTGCAGAGATCCTCTTTTGGGCTATCATTGCTGGCATTTTGCATCAATTAAGAATTTATTGGAAGCTTTAATTTCCCCAATTTCCTAATCTTGTATATGCCATGTTTTGGCTATTGCTTCAAGTAATATTTGTATGCTCTCTCACCTTCTTTTGTAATGTCGTTTTAAGTAAAGTTTCACATTCGAGTGTTGTGAAGAAAAAAATAGGCGTCTCGAGAGAGACCTTTGTCCTTTCTAGAATTCGACGAGCCTCAACTTCAAATTGTTATATTAGAGCTTAATGCAACAATACTATAATCTAATTCTAGCTATATTTTGTCCTAATTGTATATACTTTCCCATAGTTATTAATCCTAATTTCCTGCTAAATATGTTATTGAACATGAACCAATATATGAAATACTAATCAATTGAACTTATGATGGAAGATATAGATTTCAAACTTCCACAAACTTTTATTGATAGGCAATATGTAAGTTTGATCCGGTGAATCCGTAAATCGGTAAAGGGATATCAGCTTGCCCCAACATTAGAAATAAGATGATGGGTTTATATATGATACATCGATATGATACAGTATATCGTTAGTGGAGTTTAGCAGACTACACAAACAGGTTTTGAAGGGTAACATGTGTTCCCTAGAGACTAGATTGAAATATTTAAATTTTAATTAATTCAGAAAATGAACATATGTAAACTCCACAACCCGCTTGTGGAGTTCAAAATTTACACAACCGGTGTATCAAATAATTACCTTTACCATGTTTCTTTTTTTTGTACTATTTACAATGTTTCTAATTTAAAAAAAAAAGAAAAGAAAAAAGAAATGGGATAAAAAGCTGGGCCTAAAAGAGAAAGTGAGAAACAAATTGGGAACATTGGGTCAAAAAATAAAATGGACCCAAGATGAGCCCAAACAAACATCTAGAGTAGGCCCGGCCCATTTCGCAGTCTCAGAGCTTCAAAGTCGAATCCTATTCAGTTTTTCATCTCCGAAAGTCTCTTCGATTTCTTTGAAAACAAGTTTGAGAACCAAAGTATAAAACAGAAGTAATCAAATCACAAAAATCGTCTCACTCTTTTTTTCCCCTCTTTATCTTCGTCTTCGAATTAAATCTTCGTCTGTGTCAAACAATCGGCTGCGATGGCAACACCCATGGTAGAAGATTCGAGCTTTGAAGAGGAGCAGCTGGCCTCTATGAGCACCGAGGATGTCATCAGAGCTTCTCGTATTCTTGAGACCGAGATTCGAGCTCAAAAGGTACAGATTCGATCTCTCTTCTTAATTCACATCCGTGCTTCGATTTTCAGTTGCATTGGCTGTTTAGGGTTTTTGATTTGTGGTTTAGGTTTAGGTTTTTGTGTTTCCATTTTATGATGTTATTTTTTGGGTTTTTTTTCTGGACTTAGATTAAAGCTAAGTGAGATTTTACGTTTAAAGGAAAGCTTTTTGTTTGCTGTTTGATTTTCTGGGTTCGGTTTAATTGGGAAATATTGATAATTAAAGCTAAGTAATTTGCATTTTAGAAAGGGTATGTAGCTATACTTTGTGTGAGTTATCTGACTATTGGTTTATTGGTTTATGGAAAAGGAGGAAATGCAAAGGTTAAATCTCGAGTTGGATTCATACAAGGAGAAGATTAAGGAGAACCAAGAGAAGATTAAGCTTAACAAGCAGTTGCCTTACTTGGTTGGCAACATAGTTGAGGTAAAATTTTTGTTGTTCATTGTTGTTTGCTGAAAGCTTTGGATTTCTGTGTCATATTTGTGTATAAACAAACTTGCAGAGAATATTGGAAAGGTGAATTTTCTGAATGATGAGCTGTGGTTCATGCAATTTTATCATGAATGATCATCTGATGGGTTATTAATACTTAATTACTGTTTCTGTCAGATTTTGGAAATGAATCCCGAGGATGAGGCAGAAGAGGATGGTGCCAACATCGATCTGGACTCCCAGAGGAAGGGCAAATGTGTCGTACTGAAAACTTCTACTCGTCAGGTGAGGCCATCATTTTATATCTGCTACTAGCAGGGCAAGTCAATTGACTGTTATGTTATTCTATTAGTGAAATTGATTATCAAATTGACACTGTTTGATCCTGACTTGTGTTTTATAATTACTGTAGACCATCTTTCTACCTGTGGTGGGGCTTGTTGACCCTGATAAGTTGAAACCTGGGGATTTGGTGGGGGTCAATAAAGACAGCTACTTGATATTGGATACTCTGCCATCTGAGTATGACTCTCGAGTAAAGGCTATGGAGGTTGATGAAAAGCCAACCGAGGACTACAATGATATTGGTGGCTTGGAGAAACAGGCAAGTTTTTCAATTTTACTTCGCTTACGCTGAATATCTGTTTATAACTGCGAAGCTAATGTTTAATTAGTTTTCTTCTGATGGTTGTCCTGGAACAGATCCAAGAACTAGTTGAGGCCATTGTGTTGCCCATGACTCATAAAGAGAGGTTTCAAAAGCTAGGCATACGTCCACCTAAGGGCGTGCTGTTATATGGACCTCCTGGCACTGGAAAAACTTTGATGGCCCGTGCTTGTGCAGCACAGACAAATGCCACTTTTCTGAAGTTAGCAGGCCCTCAACTGGTTCAGGTATGAAGTCCTTTATTCTGGCTTAATCTCTACATGTTTGGGTCCTGTCTATTCCTTTCAGTTCATGGATCATAGCATGATAATTAAAATGAGAGCGACAATGTTTTTTAGTTATTGTGCTATTTTATGAGTCTACTAAGGCCCTTTAGTAAGTAATTGAAATCGTAATGCATGTAGATGTTCATCGGAGATGGAGCAAAACTTGTCAGGGATGCCTTCCAGCTTGCAAAAGAAAAATCTCCATGCATCATTTTTATAGATGAAATTGATGCAATTGGGACAAAGCGTTTTGATAGGTAATGTCATATCTTTATTTCTTTGGTCTTTTGAGGCTGGAAACTTTACCATTAATTCTGATGATGGTTGTGTCTGTTTTGACATGCAGTGAAGTGAGTGGAGATAGGGAGGTACAACGAACTATGTTGGAATTGCTCAACCAGCTTGACGGCTTTAGCAGTGATGAACGCATAAAGGTTTGCATGTGTGGTGGTGCATAATCATTTTGTTTCATGTGTTTGAGAAGAAAGAAAATTATTAATCTATCTATTGCAGGTGATAGCAGCAACTAACAGAGCTGATATCCTCGACCCTGCTTTGATGCGTTCTGGTCGTTTGGATCGTAAAATTGAGTTCCCACATCCCAGTGAAGAAGCCAGAGCTCGAATCCTTCAGGTATGGCTTTCAATATTTCTGCTTGTATGGGTTCTATACCATGCAAGAATTTAACTGTATTTTTTTCCTTGGATTCTTTAGATCCACTCAAGGAAGATGAACGTTCACCCGGATGTTAATTTTGAAGAACTAGCTCGATCTACTGATGATTTCAATGGAGCACAGCTAAAAGCTGTCTGTGTGGAGGCAGGCATGCTTGCTCTACGTCGTGATGCAACTGAGGTGAGCTTTCTAGTCTTCTAGGAGTGCCATTTACTTGAGATTTTCTGGGAAATACATATGTATACATTAAACATGCATGTAATATTTCAAAATGAATCAGTATTTATGTATACATTTATTTATACTAGACTAGATGTATTAGTTAAGATTTGGGCTATGGGAGAAAGTAATAAACGTGGCTTCGGCTTTGATCTACAGGTGAACCATGAAGATTTCAATGAGGGTATCATTCAGGTTCAAGCTAAGAAGAAAGCAAGCTTGAATTACTATGCATAGAGGGGAAAGCATCTCACTGTGGGAGAAATGTGCCTTTTGAGTGGTGTGGTTTCTTCTGCAAGTTGTATGTTTAAAAGACGATTATTAGATATATAAAGTTCTAAACTATTTATTCATCAGTGAATTTGTCGGTGTATTTTGTTAAAACAATTAAGTGTTTTCTCTTTAATTTCTCAATTAAATTTCAACTCATACTTTCTTATGTTCCACTTTGAATGATTTTGAGAGATAGCCCTAGTTTACGGAAGGTCACGTCTCGTTAAGGACTCAAAAATATCCAGTACGTCGAAGATATTTTAACCTTAAAAATGAAACCGGCCCAAGCCCAAAGATGAAGAAAATAGCCGAAATAGAATACGTTGCCAAAGTAAATCGAAGAAAGACTCTTCAGGGTTGCGATTCTGGATTTTCATTTTTCCATCACAAATAGGTTGCCAAGAAAATCGAAGAATGACTCTTCAGGGGGTTACGATTCTGATTCTTCTGCATTTTCTTTTTCCCATCAATGGCTAAGCTTTACTCTTCTAATTCTCTTACTTTCTTCTTGTTGATTCGACGTTCCATAGTTGATTCTAGGAGCATTGTTTCCCATTTCCCCATTTCTTTTGCATGCTCTTTTGCTACCCACTCCAGAACTTCAAGTAAGAGCCTTGTTCCAACAATAAGAAATAGAAAAAGTTATGATTGCTTTAAGAATGTAAATGAAGCCATTACTTTGTTTGATCAGATGCTTTATGCTTACCCAAAGCCTTCCGTTGTTGAATTTAATAAGATATTAAACGCTATTGTCAGACTGAAACATTATGCTGTTGTGGTTTCTCTCTGCAATCAGATGGAGTTATTAGGGATTTCCTATGATAAATATTCTTTGACCATCTTGATTAATTGTTTTTGCCAGTTAGGTCAAGTTGATTTTGGGTTCTCTATTTTAGGGAAAATGCTTAAGTTGGGTCTTCAGCCTGATGTTGTAACGTTTTCCACTTTGATCAGTGGACTTTGCACTCAAAGTAAAGTCGTTGAAGGCTTGAAGCTATGAGTTTGTTTGATGAATTGATTAGGAAAGGGCATCGACCTGATTTAGTTACATACAGTACAATAGTTAATGGGTTATGTAAAACTGGCAATACTGATAGGGCTGTCAGGTTACTAAGGTTGATGGAAGAAATGGGTTTCCGACCTAATGTTGTAGCATACAGCACTGTCATTGACAGGCTTTGCAAGGACAAACTGTTAACCGAGGCTTTTAATCTCATCTCCGAAATGAAGGGTAAGGGGATTGCACCGAACATTGTTACTTATACTTGTTTAATTCATGCTATGTCTAATTTGGGCCGGTTGAAGGAGGCATTGAGTTTTGTAGATGAATTGATAGCTAACAATATTACACTTACTGGTGACACTGTCACGTATAATATATTGGTTGATGCATTTTGTAAGAAGGGGATGATTTCTAAAGCTGAAGATATTGTTGAGCAAATGATCAAACAAGGCATTGAGCCCGGTGTTTTCACATATAATTCATTGATGAATGGTCATTGTTTGCGAAGCAACATGGATGAAGCTAGAAGAGTATTTGAGTTGATGATTAGGAAGGATTGTGCACCTGATGTAGCTGGTTATAACATCATGATCAATGGTTACTGCAAAACCAAGAGATTAGATGAAGCAATGAAACTGTTTCATGAAATGTCACAGAAAGGACTGCTCCCTAATAAAGTCACATACAGCACTCTTCTGCAAGGCATGTATGAAGTGGGTAGACTTTCTGCTGCAGAAGAACTTTTCAGGGAGATGGTTACTAATGGGCATGTTCCAGATATGATGACGTATTCAATTTTGCTTGATGGCTTATGCAAGCATGGTAAGATCAAAGAGGCAATGGAATTGGTTCAAGCAATTGAAAACAGCAGGTTAGAACCTAATATTATCCATTATAGTATTATAATTGATGGCATGTGCAAAGCTGGGGATCTCAAAGTTGCAATGGAATTATTTGATGGGCTCTCTGTCAAACGCTTAAAACCCAGTGTCTACGCATATAATATAATGATGAATGGATTGTGTAAAGAGGGATTCGTAGATGAAGCATACACGTTGTTTAGGATGATGGAAAGAAGTGATTGTTTGCCTGATAGCTATTCTTATTATGCGATGATCCAAGGGTTTTTCCGAAACAGCTCTTCCTCGAAGGCGATGGAACTTCTAAATGAAATGGTTGGGAAGGGCTTTTCTGCAAATGCATGTACTGCCACCAAGTTTGTGAATCTTTTGTCGTGTGATGCAATAGATTATAGATCAATTATGTCATGAACAATGTTTGATCATCATGTTGTATTTATTTGCCATGTGAACCTAAACATATTAATTGAAATAATCTTCATCATTTGATTTCACATCAGCAACTTAGTCCAACTTGATTCATGCATTTCCTGGACTAGGATTTCATTTTAAGAACCGAGGGTTACAGTAACACAGGGTGCAGCATGGAATAGGGTTGTTTTCAGAACAGAGGAACGCCACTGCTTTTATTTTAATTGACTAATTCAACATAAATCATTTCCACAACAGTTGACAAAAGGAACTCTTTTCTCACCTTTTGGTCAAAGGAATAAAGTTAAGTCGGCATCTTGCCCTAGTTGCCCAAGTTGAAGATACCCAAAAAAGAAAAAGAAGTTTACAACTTGGCCACAAAAACAACAGCTTGCACCACTCACCACCATAAGAGAAAATACCCAAACAACAAATCATGAACTACCAAAATATTGGAAAAACAAACTATATAAAATTTTATTTCCTCAATTAAGTTTTTAAATATATATCTGATATTTGGTGCATTACTCCATAATTAACACTTGACTTCTTTCAAGCCATAGGCAAAGTACAGGAATGTTGGATCGGTAGCGCCATCCTTGTAATATGCAAGCACCAAGCTACCATCATCATGCATGCTCTCGCCCACGAAACTGCAAAACGAAACGATTCGATTAAATCGAGTAATACATATATATAATATGAGAAGAAGATTAATAAACACTTAAAACAAGAGAGACATACAATTGGAAGTCTTTAAGCTTGGGAAGCAAGAACTTAGTTGCCCCTTCAATATGCTTCTTAAACAACTCTTGCTTCTCTGTCTCTAATTTGGGTGTCAAATTCTTGATATACCTCTTGATGAAGGTAACAAATTGTTTCTTGTCAAAAGCAGGTTGCTCCTGCAAAATCAAACCAACCCCAATTTTCAGATTTTGAGTTCATTAAAAAAACAAAAAAACAAAAAAAAAAAAACCAGCAATTCATTCACCTGAAGTCTGAAAGTGTCGACAATATCGACAACCTTAACAGCTTGATCATCGACACCTTCATCTTCATCGCCGCCTTCTGCAGAAGGGTTAGCCCCAATGTCTACATTGACAGCTCCTTGGACAACCCACTACAAAGTTTAAGTCATGTTAGTTTTGTTAAGTATAAAGCTAGATATTAAAAACTTGTTTGTTTCCTGAGAAAACACAAGAAAATCAAAATATTGAAGGAAAACACAGATTCTAACCTTTCCTTCGACTTCCCAAAGCATTCCATTCTCGATTTCCTTGTATGGGAATGAGTCTGAGAGGAGCTCATCACCTGAAAATTCATCAACATGAGCCAAAGTTTACAAACTAAAATTATAAAATTAAATCAACAAGAATTAAGCTTTTTCTGCTTGGAGAAAAATCCATATACAGACCAAGAAATCATATATCAGATTAATTAATACTCATAATTCAAACTAACAATCAAATTAAAATTAAAAATTATGCTTCCCCTGTTTAATAGTACTCCATAACCAAACCTCATCAATCAAAAGAATTACCATAAATTTCTTTAATTGTCCTTTTTTCCCTCTTAATAAATAAGCTAAAAGGAGGAACAAAAAGTGAAAAAACCCAAAATTTCAAGAGATATAAATAAATTAATAATCAAAAATAATTGAAAGAAAAACAGATAGATAGTGAAACCAAAGCAAGGAAAAAAAATTACTGGAAAAAAGGAGAAAAAAAATTACCTGTGAGAAGATCTTGATAAACTAACATATTTTCTGAAAATTTAATTAACTAATTAACTAAACTGCTAATTTTTTATTTTCTCTTTTATTTGGCCTTCAATTTCGAATGGGAAAATTTTTGATAAAGAGAAAGCGCGAGAGAGAGTCCCGGAAGCAAAGAGGCAGCGAGGGTGTTTAAATTACCAAAATAACCTACGATTTTTCCTTTTTCCATTAGGATTTCCCCATTTTGTCCTTATTGAGGTTGGAGACAGTAACTTTGTAAAAGTAAAAGTTTTAACCGCACGTGACAGAGACAAGATCGAACTCAAACTCCAAAGTCCAAACTCAACAAAACCAAATCTTTGTTCTTTGCAGAGTTACAGTTTTATTTACTGCAAATAGATATTTTATGATGGTGTTCAAAGGGGTCCCACCATATCTAAGATCAAAACCTTTGTCTTTCTGATCTTAACTTAGTTTTACAGTTTTACTAGATTTTTGTCTGGACAGATCTGAACCGTATATTGGTTGACATCATCCACTTTAAATGACACAAAAAAGATCATGAAAAAGTCTTTTTTTCTGCTTTTTCTTTCTTTCTTTTTTTTAATTTTTATATTTTGAATTATATTTTAGTATTTAACATATTCTCTATTTAAAAAAAAAAACATGTAAATCATGTTAAAATTAAGTTTAGATTGTTATGGAAAATGATAGAAGAATCTAATTATCAATGCCTAATTCAAAGGTAATAGCCACTAAATTTTGAGAAGATGAAGAATAATATATATAGTACTATTTTTTTTTGTCTAAAAAAAGATTAGTGTATTAACCAGAGTCAGATTCATGGTTAATTATCATCTACCACTCACAAAATAGAAATAAATAAATAATAATAGTGGTGGTCTCAAATTTTTGAACTAGGGAAAGGAAATATAACTAAATGCGTCATTGTTCAACTGTTTGATGCAATTTTTTTTTGAATTATCAAAATAAGATTATTTAATAAAAAAATTACTATTATTATTTGCTAAAAGAATTCTTGAGATCTCAATTTTGGGATTCATATATCATCTCATACAAATGCCAATGCATTTTATGTAAAATAAAAAAAAAGAGTTAGGATTAGTGTAGATTGATATGGTTTGGAATTTTAGAATATCAACAAGAGAATATCCATTGAATGGAGACATGTGCTACTATTATTTATGAAAGCTTCTAGGCAGTGGCATTCGAATTAGAATAAAGTTTTGATGCTAAACTTTGACTTGGTGTGAGGTGTGAACACCAATTTGACCTCTAGTGGGGCCACATTACATTACTAAAAACTTAAGAAAGAAATGATCAAGAATCAACTTTATTTTCCTCACCATTAATCCTTTTTTAAAACATTTTTTCATGTTCCTCAAAAAAACATTTTTTCATGTTAGAAGCAGTGTTGAAAAAATTGGATGCGATCGGTCGGTTGAACCGATTGAACTACGAATAGATAAGGAAATCGGTTTGGTAATTTATAAAGGATTTCAATCGAATCGGCCGATAGAAAAATGGTTCGATCTCCGGTCCAATGTTCTCAACATTGATTAGAAGTTGCGAGGTTAAGTCTTTTGTTATTTATGCTTGTTCTAACTTCTAACAGTCAAATTTGCACGGTAAAAATAAAAAGGAAAGAAAACAAAACTCAAACTCAACTCAAGACTTTTTTTTTTTTAGCATCACTCAACTCAAGACTTTTATTTGAGAAATATTAACCCGTTGATAAAAATAGAACTTTTATTTAAAAATAATACAATAATCGGTGTTGATGTCAAAATCATCAAACGAGTTTTGTTCAGTTGAAACTTTCCCGAGCTGACTCTAAGCTTTCTAGATGACGAGAATCACCTAAAAATGACACAAAAAACACCTGAGACGGTGGTGTAGGTCTCCGCGTTAACAGTTTGATGCTTAAGTTAATAGTCAAAAATCTAATAGGGTTTTGCTAGGATTTAGTGGTAAAGAGAGTGAATATGAGTGAGAATGTGAGGGTTATTATCAATAATGAAGTCACGTGTTTTGGGATCACATGTAGGAGTGCCGTGTCACGAGCTAACGGCTAATTTGGGTTTGTGGCCCTATAGTAAATGACGGTCGATCGACACGTATGTCTCCGCTTAGTGAAGTCGATCTATAGTCTTAACTTGGCTCAGCTTGTTGTTTATCAAGAACTTGTGTCTGGCAATTGAACTATGCTTAACAATCAAAAATTTCATTACAATCAAACACTCTAATTATTTAATGGAAAATAACAGAGACAAACTAATAAATCCCACGTAAAACTAAAGAGGCACAAAAAATCCATCTAAGATAAAAATTCCAGAAAAAAGTAAGACCGAGTAAGTATAAAAAAAAATTAATTTTCACCTAAATAATCTAATAAAATTTAATAAATTTTCATTTAAGTTGAAAAATACCCAAATTAAAAAAAAATCTGAAATTATCTCAAGCAAGTCTCACTGTCTCAGGCTCTTCTGGGCAAAAAAAAAAAAAAGAAAAAGAAGAAGTCTCAGGCTCTTAGCTTAACTACCAATAACTGCTCATTTTCATCTGTTGAACCGTCCGATTAATGGACCGGGTCTGAACAACAAGCCCTACCCAGCGGCAGCGCCGCCTCCAAGACTCGATCTGAAGGGAAAAAACGAAACCTCCGAGAAATTCACAGCCGGAAAAGCTGAGCCATGAGAATGAACCGAGCGAGAAGACACGGAGCGGCTCGCCTCCCTCTCCGAGCTTCTCCCTCTTCTCCCAGCCACAGTGTCGCCGCCGCCAACGCCTTTTCCTGCTGGTACTGCGACCTGAAAATCTCCGTCTTCAACGAACCTCTCTTCCGGTTCGGCAGAAAATACGCCCCATTTCTCAAACTCTGGTTCACCGTGGGGACTGGTTTCGGGCTAACCGCACTCGTCGGAGTCACTTTGATTCTTATTTGGCAACTCTTCCTTAGCTCCGACACCCAGCTAAGCAATCTTTTCAGCTCCCTTTTGTTCGGTTTTTCACCTTCCTTTAAACTCTCATTGTCGGATTCTGGGTACTTGTTCCTCTCAACTTTGGTCTCCGTTTCAATCCATGAAGTTGGCCATGCTATAGCCCTTACCAGGTCAAATTCTGTTTAATTTGATTGAATTAAGAAGCTTAATGTGTTTAATTTGAAACTTTTGAGGTTCAAGGTTAGGTTTTTCTTCTCATGTTTGTTACCATAGGTGAAAAAGCAGTGAGGGAATACAATTGGAGTACATTGCTGTTTTTCTTGCGGTTCTGTTTCCTGGTGCTCTAGTTGCTTTTGATTATGATTTGTTGCCGGCATTACCACGAGCAACTGCTCTTCGTGTTTATTGCGCCGGTATTTGGCATAATGCAGTGGTAAGCTCACAACTTTTTAATCAGTTGTTCATGGTTTGATGATTTCTTGATCGGCTACTTAGGCTTCATTTAGCAATTTAGTTGAAACTGTGGTGAAATGATAGAATTTGTTAATCCGTCAAGCATTCTATTCGTGGCCGGTAAATTTGAGTTTGTCAACCTAACCATAATGCAAAATGCAGGCTTAATTTAATGCACTTTTTTCCTATTGTAGTTTTGTGCAGTTTGTGGATTGCTGTTGCTTTCCCAGCCCATGATCCTCTCTCCCTTGTACATACATGCCGAGAGCCCTTTGGTAATTGATTAGCTTGTTTCCTTGCATTTTAATTATTGTATGCTTAGATTCAAAATCTTGATTGTTCATAGACTTGTTTAATCTTTCTCCTGTGGCTTACAGGTTTTGAGTGTAGCTCCAGCCTCGCCATTATCAGAGTTCTTGTCTCCGGGGGATGCAATAGTGGCATTGGATGGTGTTCATATCCATGATGCTCAAGATTGGATGGAACTGACTGCTCTACTTGATAAAAAGATGCTTCGGAATTCAAGTGATTCTCAATATTATAAAGGTTTTGGTATGATAGATTTCAGAAAAGGATACTGTGTTCCTAATGCCCTGTTGGAAGACAGCAAGAAGGTTCAATTGGCCAATGGCCAATTAGTTTGTCCTGATGATTTTGCAGCCTTTGTAAGAATTCACTGCTTTGATCCGGGTAAGTTGGGAGATGTCAGTGTTGAAGATGGTCATCAGGGAAGAATAGAAAATGGGGTCTGTTTGAATGCAAAGGAAATTGTCAAGCTTGGAAAATGTAGCGATGGATGGGGAATTACAGCAATGACAAATGCAAGCAGTTGCATGTGTTCCAAGGTACGAGTTTTATTTGAAAGAACTTTAGCGATTTTAATTTGCCACTTAACTTGCTTCAAGATGATGTGAGTAATATATCAGTGAATGCAACTACTCATTTTTATGTCTGCAGGATGAATCTTGCTTAAGTCCAGTTCAGTTGCCAGGTTTGAAGTGGGTTGAGATTACATATTCAAGGCCTTATTCAAAAGAATGCTTGGAACTTAAAGTTTCCCCTTCAGGTTCCAATACTTCTGATGCTGTACAACAGAACTGTGGGGGAACTTTTCTTTTTGTTGGTAATCTGATATCTATGGCGCGCTCAGTTCAATTAACCGTATATCGACCTCGATGGAGAATCTTTCTTGCTGAATATCTTCCAAATATGCTGGAAAAGGGCTTAATGTACATGTTCCATGTTTCCCTAACACTAGCTCTTCTCAACAGCTTGCCGGTAAGTATGAGACTTCCACTTTCATGCTTTTCCACCTTCACCTCATTGATGCACATCACTCTAACAAATAGAAAGGATAAGATCTTCAAAACAATGGTCCAACTATCCAAGTTATAGAATCATGCTTGCTAATCAACAATTTACAAAGCAACCCTCATCTATATGTATTTTCGTGTTCTCTAATCATTATATTGTTCATTAGGTATATTTTCTCGATGGCGAATTTATTTTGGAGATAGCATTGTCCTACTTCACGTCAATGGGCCCAAGGAAAAGGAGGAAAGTTCTTCGAATATGTCTTGTGGGAGGGACTTTGATTACTGTTATAGCCTGCTTGAGGTTCATCTTTGACGATTTCTTGTAAACATATGCTTAAATAGTGTTTTTGTAGTCTTAACTCTTAATAACAACACTAAAAAATAGAAAAAAGGAAATGCAAAGGGTTTTTCTCATTTATCTCCTTTTCACATTTGCTACTATTTTTTTGAGTATATTTACAAGTTAACCTTATTCGAACTGAGTCGACCCATTATGAGGTAGAGTTCTCGGAACAATGGTTTTTTTCATTCACAATATTCGAACTCGAGATCCTGCTTAAACGGAATAAGTGCCGAACTAGTCGAACAACCCATTTATTAGTTCCGATCACTTTGAAAGGTGAATTTAACAGTTACAATGGGCTGCTGCTGCTGCCGTCCAAAGTGAGGATATGGCAACCGACATATCCCTTAGAAGCCGTGCAAGCAAAGCATGGCTGGCTACCTTTGGGAACCACCTGGCTTTTAAAGAAGAAATTAAGGCATTTTTTTGGGTTTTCCTTTAAATATTTTTGTATATGAATGAATATTCCCTCATATGGCCAGTTGGGTTTTACGTAGAAAGCAAATTGGATTCTGACTTCCAAAATGTGCATTGTAAGAGGATAATAATCCAAATCCCAGCCAGCTTTTTCTCTAATCTTTTTCTACGTAATAAATCCTTTTTCTTTTTCCTTTCACCTATATAAAATTTGGGTTTTATTATTCAAATTCATCTGATAACAAAATTTTCAATATATCATTAAATTGGATGGTCTTGTTAGGAGAATCAATGAAAAAGAAAGTATAAGATTTTCAGTTGGGAAAAAGCTCTTAATTTATGAATCTAAGCCTTTTCTTCAATTACAATTTTACTTCCAAAATAGTAACATTACAAAATTAAATGGAATGATGAGAAAGTTATTTTTAAGGTAGATTTATGGAGGTGGTGGGAGAGAAATCAAACATCAATGTACGGAGAAAAAAATGAAAATGTAATGATTTAAATTTGACCCTCTTTCAATATTCTATTTTTATCATTCTTCTTTCAATATTCTTGCATGGCTTAAGATATTTGGTAGGTTAAGCTGTCATATATCAAGTTAAATTTTAATGTAGTTGGTAATTGTAGCTCTTTTAGGCTTTAGTAATTTAAACCCATTGATTACCAAAAGAAGAAATGGTTCAATTTATATTAACAATAATTTTTCTAAGCTTGATCAAGTGAGGAACAATGACATTTCATTCCATGTTAATTGAGATTGTTGAAAATATTAAATGCAAACGATTTCTTTTATCGATATCTCTAATGTCTCTTGATTCTGAGTAGAATGAGTTGGTACATTTTAAATAAGAAAATTTTCATGAATAAAAAAAAAAACTTTCCTCTTATTTGGATCTAATATGACAAATTCCAAAATAGTCGGGAATTAATATGATTATAGCAATATTTGGATATAAAGAGGTTTCGAATCCAAATCTTATATAAATAAATAAATAAATAATTTGAGATTTAACACTGATTTTGAATTAATTGAAAGTCGTCATTATGGAATATATATGATTTCATATCATAAAAAATTTATTTATATAAAAGTGGCATGTGCTCTACTTTTGATGTATAGTTACATTTTCCCACATGCCAAACACAATTTTCTATCGATCCATTACCGAATTCAAACCGACCCGATTAGAAATTATGGCCACCCAATTTTCACCCACCGTTTTTTTAACAACAAAATTCATAGCTCATAGATAACAGAAAAAAATATAAGAAGAAATAAAAATATTTAAATATTTAAATTTTTTTATTTAGAACCAATGTCAACCAGAAGCAATCTAATCCGTAGAATGAAAGTTAGCAAGAGAATCTGAGCCGTCAGATGACTCTCGTTCGGACAGCGGTTAATCTCTGTCAACTTAACAGTCTATCTAATCTCTTCCCGTCCAAATCTAACGGTCTGAATTTAAGATTTTTTCGAAGACAGAGAAAAGGAAAGCGAAAGAGAAAGACAAGAAAAAAAAAACTAAATAAAAATATTTTTAAAATTGAAAAAAAAAAAACACATAAAAGCAAAGAAAGATAAGAGAGAGAAATAGATTTTTCACTTTCCATTTCTCATTTTTTCCTATCAAGTATCAACTCCCCGGAAGGGAAAAAAAAAAAAAAAAGAAGAAGAAGAAAATTTTCAAAAAAATTTCTTTGTTCTTCCTCTGGTCAATCCTGAAAAGGAATTTGAGACGACGGGTGGGTTTTGTTTTTTTTTTGTTTTGTTTCTTGTAAATTTATTATCGGATTGAAATCGGAGGTCGTGTTGGTGAATTGAAGGAGATGGAGGTGGAGGTGGGGTGGAGGGTGATTTAAACAAACCCGTGTCGTCTGGGAAAGTTAGGGTTTGGAGATTGTTGGGGTGGATTACTTTTGACTTTTAATTTATAAGAATTGTTTAATTATGGGGTTAGGGAGCAATGGTGGGGATGGTGTTGTGGTGGATGACAGTGATGGAGGTGGCGGTGGAGGCAGCGACGGTGGCGATTGCGGAAATGGAGGAAAGTCTTTTGGTTCCGTTTCATGCTCGATTTGCCTCGAAACGGTTACTGATAATGGGGATCGATCGTGGGCTAAGCTTCAATGTGGTCATCAATTTCATTTGGGTAAGTCAAATTTGTTACGATTTGGAACTGATCATTTCAAGGAAATTTCGGATATTTTTTGAAAAAGAAGAAACCTGATGGTAAGATCTGGGGTCAAGTTTGCTCATTTGATTATTGGGTTTGCTTTTAATTCATGAGGAAATCACAAAGATTGAATTTTTCCTTCTTTTTTATTTTCGAAACTTTTTGTTGTTTATGTTATATTATTAGCTGACAATGAAAATTTAGCTTGATATAGAAGGATAGCTAGTTTAATCAGGCTCAATCTTATGGAGCATTTATGTTTTGATCAATTCTTTTTCCTTTTGTCCTTGAGGTCAATTGCTCTGGCTTGTTAGATAGATGATCAGAGTGAATTTTACATTTCAATTAGTTTGTTTGGAACAATTCATTAGCGGTTTGCTTCTAGATTTGTCCTTTTATTGGATATCAATATATTTGATGATCTTAGGCTTTGGATAGCATCGAGCATTAGTTGAATGTGAAGAATTTGACATTATGTGTACGTTATGTTATTTTTGTTGATCCCAACTGTGATAGGAAATGATTGTTTGAAACTTGTTTTAATGGTTATGATAGATTGTTATTTGTTCTGTAACGATTTTCTCCAGACTGCATCGGTTCAGCATTCAATATAAAGGGTGCGATGCAATGCCCCAATTGTAGAAAAATTGAGAAAGGCCAATGGCTTTATGCCAATGGTTGCCGCTCTTATCCAGAATTTAATGTGGATGATTGGACACATGACGAGGATCTCTATGATCTAAGTTACTCTGAAATGGTAATGCCGCCATATTTCTATCCAAATTTGTTTATATGCAGTTTTAGCATTCATTACGTGTCAGACTGGTTTTTATTGCCTTATCTTCGTTTATGTTTCTTTCTTTATTTTCATTACCCTATGTTTAACCTTCTTGTTCCCTGCCCTCCACGTGTCTCCTTAAACCGACATAAATTATATTGCTTTATTTAGCAAGTGAAATTTGAGTTTAGAAGCTAAGCTTAACGAGCAAAATTCCTTACGTGTCATTAGTAGATCTGAACCAATGCAGTTTTAGCATTCATTACGTGTCAAACTGGTTTTTATTGCCTTATCCTCGTTTATGTTTCTTTCTTTATTTTCATTACCCTATGTTTAACCTTCTTGTTCCCTGCCCTCCATGTGTCTCCTTAAACCGACAAATTATATTGCTTTATTTAGCAAGTGAAATTTGAGTTTAGAAGCTAAGCTTAACGAGCAAAAATTCCTTTAGTAGATCTGAACCAATGTTCAATATCAGGTTTCCTGAATTTCAATAATTCCTGCCCATATGAGATTTGACAGATATTTTTTAAATTGCATTGTACTCTTATAAGGTATAATCTCCTTTTGCAGGACCATATACAATAATGTCATGGACTGTTTGTCGTTTGCATTCTTTGGCTCCATATTGGCATACACTTTAGATGACAGATGAGTCAAATTGAAATCTCTTGCTGCTTATTTTGGGTTTTTATGGTTTTTGCAGTCATTTGGAGTTCACTGGTGTCCATTTGGAAGCTTAGCACGACTTCCATCATCATTCGAGTAAGCATGACCTCACACCTTAGGATTTAAATCTGAGTGCTTTTCTGCTTTATTTTTCTATGCTGAAATTCTCGTCTCTTCTTCACACAAATGTTTGGCACCTTAATAACTGCGAGAGAGGGAGAGAGAGTTTGTTAAAGGCTGGTATCTTCTTTGTTAGCTTGAGACTAATAGAAGTAGGTTAGATGTTCTAAACTCAGCAACTTGCACCCCCTACTTCACAACCCTATCCTGATTGTTCTTTGTCAGTCGCAAATCTGTTCTGTACGAAATACAGTTGATGAACTGCCATCTTCTTTAGAGGTGGTAGGCACAATACTCATATTTTGGTTGGATGTTTATCCTTAGCTTAAATTAATGGAGCATAGCAACTTGCCATAACTAGAGTATATTGTTTATTTTATTGGAAATTTAGAATGTCTATGCATACCATTCTGAGTTGGAAAAACTTTTATCGTAGATAATCATTAACTCTCTCTTTATTGAAACTTTCCTTTTGTTTCTTTACACATAATGTCATGACTTTGTTTGATTAGTTCTTGCCATGTTCAAGTTTTAATTATTTGCTCTCCTTAACTTGTCTTGGTTTATTGCTCTTCTTCAGGGATGGAGAGTTTTCATCAACCACATGTAAGATTTTCCCTTGTTTTCTTAAGTATTGCTCGTCTGTTATTGGTTTCATTGATGAAGGATTTTGATATGCTGATATGAGCTATCTTGGAATGCAGATCATGAGTTACTAGGACAACATGCCATCTTTGCTGAACATTCAGCAGTATCATCTGCTACTCATCCATGTCCATATGTAGCTTACTTTGGGCCAACAATCCATCCCTCATCTTCAAATTCCAGTGGAAGCGTTCCAGATAGTTCTAATTTCAACAGTCACTGGAATGGTCCATCAGTGCCTAGTGAGATACCTACTTCCTATGCTATTCCTGCGATGGATCTCCATTATCATAGCTGGGAGCATCATTCCCCTCCATTCTCCACATCTAGCAGTCGAATGGGTAGTTCTGATCAACCTTCGATTCCACCTGTCAATCAAAGATCAACCAGAAGCAGTTCTGATATGGCAAGATCGGGATCTTTCATGCCTCCATTTGTTGTTGGACACAGGTTTGCATCAACATCTTTGACATTTCTGACCAGATTGAGTTTCTAGTGTTCCTTGATAGAAAATGTAATCCATTGTGTTTTTTTGTTTGTGTATTTCCACAGCTCTGGTGCTCGGGCAGGGAGTTCTGTTGCTTCTTCACTGATGCCTCCTTACCCTGGTAGCAATGCTCGGGCCCGTGACAGAGTTCAAGCCCTCCAGGCATACTATCAACAACAACAGCCTAGCACACCAGCCATAAGGACTCCTCTTGCCCGAAGGTCATTTAATCATAGAAGTCTTCCTCAAGTTGGGCCAGTGGCCTCATCTTCTGAACAGGTGGGTGGCTTCTATTTCATTCCATCTGGCACTTCAGGCCGAAACTTTCAAGAGGCAGAAAATCCTCTGTCAACTCGGTTCCATGCTTGGGAAAGAGATCATTTGCCTTCATTTTCACTAAACCAGGTAGACAGAGACTCAGGTTGGGGAGCATTCCATCAAGCTGCCAGTGGTTCAGATCCAAGCATAAGATCCAGCAGCTTCCGCCAAAGGCACGGATCGGAGCGGACATCATCACAAAATCGTTCATAGTCTTTCTTCCTTTATACCCTTTTGGGTGAAGCAAACAATCTTTACTATGAATGAAACTCAAAGTTATGTATGCTTGAGAGATGATATATGATGCTTGTGTCTGTCAAAACCGGGCAAGCTGAAAATACTGTGAAAAGTGGCCCGAAAACAATCTTTTTGGTAGCCACATGGCGGTGTGCTGGACTTAGCTTCCTCTGGTTCCTTTTGGCTTTGAGGATATAAAAATAAAAATTTTCTAAAAAAAAAATGGTTTGGAATGATTGAGTTGGGATTTGAATTACCACTTTGCATGATCATTGCTTCTTGATCCTGCAAAGTAGCCCAGAAAACTAGACACCAATTTGAATGGAACTTATTTAATGTGGCTTTGGTCGTGTGCATGAATGAATAATGGTCTTCACATGCCTGGAAACAGTATGCCAGCTGCTATTTATTTCCGTCTGAACTCTTTCTAAAAAGCATGGAGAATCAAAAGCCTTGGGAATCATGCACCTAATTCTACTCCTAAATTTTGTTTGGATGTGAGTCACCAAAACTCGGTCGTTTTATACTTTTTGGAAATTTCAGATCACCTTTCTTGCCGGCATAAAAATATACATACCTTAATGTACCACAGGAAAATCATCCTGCTGCAGCCAACTTTAGAGGAAAATTTGTTTTCGAAGACTAAAAAAAAATCCACTATTTTTATCTCGAAAAGGAGTCTCAAACTCGTAAAACCTTTCAATCCGGAATGTTAGAAGGGATTATTCTCGAACTCATAAGGCGGGATTAGTCTCGGACAAATAACTCGTAAAATCTTTCAATCCGGAATGTCAGAAGGGATTAGTCTCGGACTCAGAAGACGGATTAGTCTCGGTCAAATAAGGTATATATGGTTAAATCAAAAGGGAAAAAAAAGACTAATTCTGTTTTGCTGATGACCTTTTAATTTTTACAAAAGGAACATCTAATTCTGTTTCTGGTGTGAAGAATTTATTGGATCTTTTTTACAATTTCTCGGGGCTTCAACTTAATTGTGAGAAAAGTGAGATTTTTACTGCTGGGATTTCTGATCAGGAATTGCAGGAGATTCTGAATGTGTCTGGTTTTAAATTGGGGAAACTGCCGGTTAGGTATTTGGGGTTACCTTTAGTCTCTAAAAGACTTAGTGCTCGAGACTGTGAAGTTCTTGTTGAAAAGGTAAAAAGCAGAATCACTCATTGGACTGTTAAGCACCTTTCTTTTGCAGGGAGACTACAATTGATTCAATCTGTGCTTTTTAGTATTCAGAACTATTGGTGTCAAAGTTTTATTTTGCCTTGCTCTGTTATCAAAAGGTTAAATCAGCCTTGCTCTTCTTTTTTCTGGAAAGGGAATGATTGCGGTGCTCAAGGGGCTCGTGTTAGTTGGGATTGGATTTGTCATCCTAAGTTAGAGGGTGGTTTAGGTTTAAAGAATCTTGTAGTGTGGAATCAGTCTTGCATTTTGAAGCACCTATGGAGAATTTATATGCAAGCAGGCTCATTGTGGATTGCTTGGATTCAGAATTATGTGCTTAAAGGTTGAAATGTTTTGGAAATTCCTAGCCTGCAGAGATATAGTTGGAACATAAAAAAGGTGCTTAAACTTCGAGAGATTGCATCTCAGTTTATCCAAGTGAATGGTGATTGGAAGCTTTCTACTGAGACTTATCAAACATCTGCTGTTTATGATGCATTACGACACAAGAATTTAAAGGTGTCTTGGCAGAGATTAATCTAGTATTCTTGCTGCATCCCCAAGCACATTATTGTGACTTGGATGGCTATTCTTGATCGTTTGCCAACCAAGGATAGGCTTCTCAGTTGGCATATTTCTATTGACTCTAGTACTTGTGTGTTGTGTGGTTTGTGTGTTGAATCTAGAGATCATTTATTCTTCTCTTGTGAGTACTCTAGGCTTCTTTGGGAACGTATTCTAGTGGCTTGCAGACTACGAAGATCAGTTAAGGATTGGCCTGGTGAACTTCAGTGGGCTGTCACTCGTATTAAGGGAAAATCTCTGCTCTCTTTGATACTGAAGCTGGCATGGAATGCCTACTGTTATACTATCTGGTGTGAAAGGACTTCTAGGATCTTTCAATGCAAGATGAAGACTGTTGATCAAGCTTTTTCTTCTATTTCTGATATCATTAGATCTAGATTAAATGGCTTTAGTAATGTTGCTAAGGATCCTGTAAACTTGTTTCTTTGTAATAGTTGGGGTTTGCATCTAAACTAGTAGTTGCTTTTTGCAACTTAACTCTTTGTATTTGGTTTGTAGTAGTTCTCATTCCTGCTACTACTGGATGAATACACATATTTATCCAAAAAAAAAAAAGGGAAAAAAAGCCTCATTTTTTTTTATAGATTAGCTATTGAACAATCTGATAAATTGATCCCCATGCAAAGATTGATTAAACTCATAATAATGTCTAACAGTACTGCTATTTGGATCTAATGTTAAAAGCCCAAGATAAAAAAAAAAAAAGTAAAAAACCCACTTGGCTAGTATTAAGGGTAATTTAGGAACTTCATAAATATAAGATTTCAACCTGTCAGCCTCTCTCTCACATCGAATTATCGAAACGCATTTGTAAATTGTAACCGTCTCATTTATTTTCCAGCCCTAAAAAATTCTCTCTCCCCTGTCTCTCGAGCTCGACGAAGAACTAACCCTTGCGATTTCTCCCATTTCTCTCTCAAGGAACCATGGAAGTTTATCGTCTTTCGTCAATGCTGCATGAAGCAGCAACTGGAATCTTGAAGCTATCAAGAATCTCCGTGAGATTCTCCAAACATTCAATCTCATCTCAAACGGGTAAGTTTCCCCAAATTATGTATTCGGATTGCCAATTTCTTTTAAGTTTATTATAAAATGTTTTCTAGGGTTTTGAATATTGTCTTTTTGTTGATCTCTTCGATTTAATCCTTCTTCGGTTTTGAGAATAGAAATTGCTGCGTATCATTCTTTACATGATTTCGATGCTTTGATTAGGCAACTAATGCTTACTAGGTTTTGTGTGATTCCCCCCTAATTTAGGGTTTTGGATGTTGTCTTGATCTTTCGGACTTAGTCTTTCTTTTTGGTTTTGATGATAAAAATTGCTAAAGATCATTTTATGTGATTCTAACGCTTATTAGAATTCTTTATGTATTTGGCTACTTTGCACAGAAAAATCCAAATCTTGCAAAAGACAGACATTTCGCTATTGGCCTTCAGTTAAGAATTTTGCCTTTAGAAGCTTAGCTAAGCTAATTATACAAATTAAGACAGTTTCCCAATTCTACATACTTTCAGCTAGTAAATACAGCATCTGATTAATTAACAATTCCAATTCTGTGAAATAAGTTAAAGAGCTCTGGATTACGTTTTTTTTTTCCATTTATTTGGGCGAATCTTTAGTTATTTCTTAGTCCATTTTTGTTCCGATGAAATTTTTAATTGAATTCATACATGCCTACACTCTGAAGTAGCTTCATAGTTCATACTATTTTGATTTAGCTTTAAATCAAGCTGTTATTTTTAATTTTTTTTTGTTTATTCTTTTGATGTCTGCTAAAACTTTGTTAATTGTTTGCTGTGCAGAACATCAAGAAATTGGTGAAGGATGGCTTTATTATCAGGAAGTGTATCAAGATTCACTCCCATTCTCGTGCACACAGAATAAAGGAGGCCAAGAGAAAGGGGGGCGACTAAGAGAAATGGTAATAAGTAAATAATTCAGTAGTATAATAGTATGTATGAAGTGATTGGATGCGTTAGTTGGTTCCCTTGTTCCTTAAAGTCAACTAGCAATAACAGTGTCATCTAAATATTTTCAGGTAAGAGGAAGGGTACTGGGGGGGCTAGGTTGCCAACTAAGATTCTCTGGATGAGGAGAATGCGTGTATAGCCTGCTTTGTTAGTACAGGGAATCAAAGAAGATTGACAAGCACATGTACCATGAGATGTGCATGAAGGTTAAGGGTAATGTGTTCAAGAACAAGCGTGTCTTGATGGAAAGCATCCACTAGTGCAAAGCTGAGAAGGCAAGAGAGAAGACACTTTCTGATCCGTTTGATGCCAAGCATGCTAAGAACAAGGCAAGCAGGGAGAGAAAGCAGGTCAGAAGGCAGGTGTTCCTTGCTCAGGTAATATAAACATCTGACCTGATTAATATATTGGTATTGTAATGGGAAAATGCATCTCCAGTGTTGTCTGAAGTTCCATGTGGTAGTCCTTTGCCTTTTACTTTTCCTGTATTCAATATATATGCAAGTTGTTTGCCAAAATTCATTTTAGAACAAAAGTATGGTGATTTGAACAGGTTTCTTTACACACTAAGCTAAATATTGATCAGGTTTCTTAGTTTCTTGGATATTTGAATTTTGTTTCAATTTAATTTGAAATGATGTTTCTCCACACCCAGGCGTTTATTATGTTAGTCCAATCTGAAATGATGATATTGTCTTGTTTATTAGTTAATGATGCTCTGACTTCTGTTTTGTAGGTTTTCCATGATGCATTCTTTAAATATCCAACAAAGCCAAAGCTGACAACTCACGGGTATCTCTATCATGAAGGAAAACAATTTGAGGTACTTTCTGCTATTTCTTTACATATATTATTAGGCTGCCTCTTATACTTCATTGGTACATGTCAGTTGCTCTTAAATTGATAATTGCTTTTGTGCTCTTGTTTTGCAGTTATCCTAAAGACAATATGGGCCTGATGTACTTCCAGCACTGTTCCTGTGCTGTTAGTAGTTCCTAAAGAAACACTGTTCCGGTGCCAAGACATTGGTGTCAGAGAAGGAAATATTTGCAGGTTAGTATTCTTGCTACCATACAAGTAATATTGGTCAAACACGTGTGCATTGTTGGTTGGTATTCTTGATGATTTAGGGAAGAAGGTGAGGGAAGATCAAGTGGATAAGGTTTTGTTTGTATCTGTATATTTGCTTCTTGCAGAGGAATGGCTGTGACAACCTTTCTTAACTTTTGGCGTCTAATAAGTTTTTGGATCTATTCTGTAGGGAAAGCGTGGTATTGAGAAGTAACCTTTTCAGCTTACTGATTTCACCGCAACAGGGATTGATAAAATCATACAGGTAAATTTATTTTATTACAGTAGATCCTCCTTATGCCTGAAAAGTCATCTACCAAGATGCCTTATATATTTTAGTGAAAATCAACATTCTGGATTTGAACTCATGTTCTTTCTCTTCCTATTCAGGGTTACGTTGAAAAAAATTCAAAAGCAACGAGAGTGTGTAGCGGAAGATGGGAGAAACAGATTTATTTTACTATTCTGGATTTCACCGCAACAGGGATTGAGAAAATCATACAGGTAAATTTATTTTATTACAGTAGATCCTCCTTATGCCTGAAAAGTCATCTGCCGAGATGCCTTATAAATTTTAGTGTAAATCATCATTCTGGATTTTAACTCATGTTCTTTCCCTTCCTATTCAGGGTTGCGTCGAAAAAAAATTCAAAAGCAACGAGAGTGTGTAGCGGAAGATGGGAGAAACAGATTTTGACTCTCAGGTCTGTTAGTTTCTTGGGTATCTGAATTTTGTAATAATACAATTGGTGCTATAGTGGAAGGTGTCTTGTAATCATGTTTCTCCAATATGAAATGATGATATTATCTTTCTTCTTTAGCTAATGATGCCCAGATTTCTGTTTGTAGATTCTCCATGATGCATTTTTTAAATATCACGGCCAAAGCAAAGTCTTACAACTCAAGGGTATCTCTATCATGAAGGAATTCAATTTGAGGTACTTTTTGCTATTCCTTCCCATATATTATCAGGCTGCCTCTTATAATTAATTGGGTTATCTGTCATTTGCTCTTAAAAACAGAAATATTTTCTCATTTAAATTATTATAATGTTGTTTTGGGTGCTTTGTTTTTTTTTTTTTGCCATGATTTCGTTGACTGTTGTGAATCTTGTTGCCATTGCATAATTTGCTTGCTTTTATTTTCCTTTTTCTGCTCTGATGGTTTTTTGATTGTGTTTCTTTTCATCTGCAGTTGTCTCCCATTGGAACTGAGCATTTCCCCGTGGCAGCAAGGATTTCTTTCCTGTCTCGACATAACTGAACGCTTGGGCTGCTCAGAGGCCACTATCCACCACTATTTACGCAGCCTCTTGATCGTAGTGCTCTTGGAGTTCCAAATTCCGTGGAGTCTGAAAAACATGCTCCCTCCACTCCAGCTCCAGCATCTGTGCTTCCTTCACAGGTGAATAGCATATTATATTGCACTTTGTCTCCGTTTCTTTTTTCCTGATTTTAAAATGCACTTGTGTTTGCACTTTGTTAGATGGAGCTTTATGTCTTAAATAACTTCAAGTCACTAATTGTTACCCTTGGAACAAAAAATCATCCCCAACAGTATCTGAAATAAAGGTTCCTGTTGGCGTCTATTGCCTTTGTAGCAATAACCTGCCTCTCCGTTTTGTGTATGACTTACTTGGAGACGTGTTTATGATGTAGCTTCCCTTGTTCTTCGTTTCAACTATATTTTTTCCTTTCAGGTTCCACGTGGGGCAGCAGCTGCTATATGATTCAAGAATGGACTTACTCACCTTGAGCTGAATCAACTTCCAGATGCATTATCCTTCTTTGATGTAGCTTTTCTGGCACTGGCTAAGGATAACTCTCATGGAGCTGATATTATGGCTAAAGCTAGCACATTTAAGCTCAGAACAAGATCGTGCAAAGCTTCCCCAAAAATTTAGAACATTAGAGCCATCTAATCATTTATTTTATTATACTGTGATCTTTCGTGTTTTCTTTTTGTGATGGATTTTTTGTGGTTTTGCTTGACAATGATTGTTGTGATTGTTTCTTGTGAATTGTGCTGCCTTTTGCTTGCTGTTGCTGATATCATTTTTGGCTTCTGGATGATTGCCTTATTATGTTCTTCTGTTCTGTTTTGCAGTTTTGTTTGTTGCTGTTGTCTCTCTATCGGCGCAGTTGATGAAGGTGAGCTACCTACTTGAGTACTTGTTCCACTTGAATAGGATTGAAATGGGAGCTGTTACTTCGAATGGGGTATGGAGCACCACCGTGTCTTCTCGTGTACCTTCGTGTGTGTCTTCTCGTGTACCTTCGTGTCTGGCCTCGCCTCACTGCGGAGGCTATGTCTTCTCGTGTATCTTTGTGTCTGGCCTCGCCTCACTGCGGAGGCTATGTCTTCTCGTGTATCTTTGTGTCTGGCCTCGCCTCACTGCGGAGGCTGTCTTCTCGTATATCTTCGTGTCTTTGCGTGTTGTCTCTCTTGTAAGGTAACTCCATGTCCATTCGAAGTTGTAAACGGCCAGTAGCCAGCTAAAAATGAAGTAAGTTTATGATATTCTTAAATTTTCAATATTTACAATTAATTAAAGTGTTTTGCTTTTGTGAATATTGCATTGCATGTGGCGCTAATATTAAGCTTAAAATTATGCTTGTATATATATGTGTGAGAATCATGTTTTCGTGTGTATTCATTGGTGGTTTTGTGATTCTTGAATACATGTTTCCCCATAGGTTTTTATGATTAGAGGCCTAATCCCCACTCTCTCTCATAGAAGATTGAGTTGTGGGATGTATCTCCTTTCCAATAAATTACCCCAAATTGTGTGTTGTTTGTGATTGGATGGAGATACAGTGATATTATTGGTATTTTGAGATGCTCATGGAGTGCATTGTTTGTTTAGTATTGTAATTGATTGTTGTTCCAAGGTAATTTTATGTGGATATAATAGTGGTGCAGCATTCCTATTTATGCTTTGTATAATTTGTTTGTAGATGTGATTTATTAGGAAATTCTTTTCTTCATTGTAAAATTGGTATGTAATTATTATATTTTGAGAGCCAAGCGTTGTAAAGGAATGTGTTTATGCATCACTAGTATAGAAGTATAAAGTTACCTTGGCATGAAGCACTCAAGATACCAATAAAGAGGAGTCTAATGAGGCTCTTCTACCTTACGAATCATATGAAGTGGTTGCTGATATGATCATGTCTATTTATGTGTTTGATATTTAGGCATCCTTGGAGATATGGTTTTTGAATTGTTTATATTCCTCTTATTCATTTTTATCTTCTTTATTTGGTGAAACATTTTTTTATGAAGAATTTTATTCACATAGCCAAATCTTAAAATCCATCTTATGAAGAAGTCAAGACTTTATATTGTAATTGAGGGTTTTTTTTTTTTTGGTATAAATTTTGTAATTGAGGCTGGCTCTTAGTACTCTAAATAAATTATATTTGTTACAAATTTGAGGAATTTGTTGCTAATATTACGAAGTCGGTTATAGGCAGAAATCGTCATTTCATTTCATCTTTTTCCTAATTTTTAACTATTTTGGTCAAAATTCACCGTGTTAATCATAGGCCATAGGGCCAATGATAAGGCACATAAGGCCAAATTTTCCATTCAGAGGGCCGATTACATTGTACAAAATTTCTTTTTGATCTCAATAAGAGCCCATTAATTCATTACTTGGAATGCGCAATATTATCCCATGATTTTAAAAAAATGCTTTGAAGGCGCAATATAAGCTTATGATTTTTGACAATAAGCTTTGAAGGCGCAAATTGTAATAATGAATGCAACTATTAATAAATCAGGTAAGCGTCTTCGACAAAATAATGGAATAAATTGGAACTGATTTGGGCTAAATTGCCCTTTCATATTTTTCTTTTTCTCTTTCGGCAGAGCCCTTTTGTAGTTAAATTGCCCAAATTGATTCTCTAATTTAAATAGGCCCAAACTTTTCCGAAATTACACTTAATTCCATTTTATTGGGCCTCGTATTAGCCACATCGTGCCATTTTATGCTCATATCGAGCCTGGACATGGGTAGTTCCGTTCTCAATTTGAGCCTAAATAAGGTACTAATTGGGCCATATATTTGTTTACGTTAAACAGAAATTGGTCTAGAAATTGGCCTAAAATTGGCTAAATTCTGAGAGTTAAATATTATTTTTGGTACAATTTGGGCCAAAATTCTGAATAGGCCTGCTTTGTTCCAAAATGTCTTAAAATTAATCATTTTTACATTAGGCCTTTCTGTTAATTTACGTTAGACACGGTGCAAATTCTTAACTTAATCGGGTGCAAAGTAGGGTCGTTTGTCATTGTTTCTGTTCCTTTTTTGTTGCCAATTTTCTGTTTTTGAAAAGAAAATAGTAAAAACATGTTTGATAGGCTGTTGTTGTTTTCAAAAATTTTGGAAAAACATGTTTGGTAGGCTGTTGCTGTTTTCAAAAATTTTGGAAACAAAATCAGTGTTATGGAAAATAATGGAAAATAGTAGAAGCAAAAATTTTGTGTTTTTATGTTTTTCCAAAACACGAAAGCACAGTCGTGAACAGTAACTCACATGCACTTTTACTTTTTAAAAAAAACTTATTTATTTAAAAACATACAACAGAATTATATATCCAAACATGTTTTTTATTTCAAAAAATTGACAACGCAAAAAAAAAAACGAAAACGAAACAAAAACAAAAACAAAAACGATGTCAAACGGCCAATAAGCCATCCAATATGATTTGAAGAATTATACATGTTCATTTTAACTGCCGATTTTTCCAAAATTTTCCAAATAAGGGCTTTTTTTTGAGTCCTTTCCAATTACTTACTTCTGTTTAGTATCGATAGAAAGGCTCCAAAACATTGATATTTCGGCTCGATTTTTGCTGATAAATTGCTTGAAACGTTTGCTAGAAATGTTAACATACTAAAATAACGTTTGCTAAACAAAGATCCTTAACTTCGTAATATAAATCTATTAAAAGCTTTTTCTTTTTCTTTTCTTAAAACAAAGTATAAAGGGAGTTATTCCTTTATAAAACGGGTGGAAAATTGAATTATAGTACTTGAATGAACCCCCACGAATAAGCACAAAAATTGTATGGCATTTGCAAAAGTTCATAAATGGATATTATTTTTCAAAATAAATAAATAAGACCCAGAAAAAGTTAAAATGTTCAAATAGGATAGTTTCTTTTTCGCCTATGTTATTTTAGAGTGAAGAATTAAAAGGCTGGTAAACCAGAAAGTAGTGACTTCAAGGGGCTAAAAACTCGTTAAACTGACCGACATTTTATTTGTGATTTTAAAAGGACAACCTGTAAGATATATCCGCACTTTTCAAAATGTCTATGAAATATAAAATGACTCGAAGCCTGTGTAAAATGAGAGAATACTTAGGAAAGGGAGGTCATTTACCATTACAATTACTAGAGATCTAAAATCTGGTTGGTAAAAAGACTAATAATTAGTCAATAGATTTCATACCATAAAAGCCATATCATAAATACGTAATGTAGAGAGTGTCAGCATCAGACTCTTTTCTTTGTTGGTATTTTGAGTGCTTCATGCCAAGATAACTATATTTCAACAATAGTGATGCGAAACACATTCCTTTACAAGGCTGGGAAACTAAAATTACAACCAATTTCACATTTTACATAGCATCTACTAATAAATTACACATTATACTAAATAGGAATGCCGCACCACTATTGTATCCGTATAATTACCTTGGAAACAATAAACAATCGGCTATAAAATAAACAAACAATGCACACCATGAGCATCTCAAAATACCAACATTATTACATCTCCATCCAATCACAAACAGCAAACAATTTGGCAAATTTATTGGGATGGAGATGTCCCGCACTCATCTTCTACAAGAGAATGAGTGAGGATTAGGACCATTATTACTAACCTAAGGTGGGAAACATGCATTCGTAAAATGATAGAATTCATCACAAACATGACCAAAACAAATATAAGCACAATAGAAAACTAAATGAAGCATCACAAACTGAAATACTAACAGACGAAACAAAATAAACACATTTAAAATCGAAGCTTACCATTAAGAGACCAGCGCAAGTAATCTTTCCGCCTTCCCAACTCCTTGAGATATCCTGTTCCAAGTTCATTGCATTAAAACATCAACATTTTGAGCATGAAAACAAAGCAAGAATCCAAAAGCAATCCTACATAAGAGCACTTACCCGTATTCGGCTGGTCATTTGCCACTTCAAATGGGGTTACGCGGCGTATTCACATTCAAATTTTCCAATTGACATTGAACTTGCCTTGATTCACATTCAACATTTCCAATTTACATTGAACTTGCCTTATTCACATTCAACATTCCCAATTCACATTGAACTTGCCTTATTCACATTCTAGTTTCCCAAATGACATTGAACTTGCCTTGATTCACATTCAACTTTCCAATTCACATTGAACTTGCCTTATTCACATTCAGCTTTCCAATTCACATTGAACTTGCCTTATTCACATTCAACTTTCCTAATTCACATTGAACTTGCCTTATTCACATTCAACTTTCCCAATTCACATTGAACTTGCCTTAATTCACATTGGCCCTCAATGTAACCCCATTCGAAGTTTATTCACCAATACTCACAGGGATATGTCAAGACAGGAAGGCAACCCTTGCTGCCACAAGGATATGCTCAGGGGGACACAACTGCAGAGGAGAAGAAACGATTATCCAGAAACCATTAAAACAGAAAAAGGAAACTCACAGCAAACAAACTTGGCGGCAATCCTAGCTGCCACAGGGACAAACTCAGCTCCAATGGGGAGACAACTGCAGACGAGAAGAAACACTGTCAAGAAACCATCAGAGCAGAAAAAGGAAAATCACAGCAAGCATATCTATGCAATGGCAACATGATTCATAACAATCAACAAATGGCAAAAAAAATCACAGAGCACCCAGCACAACATTATAATAAGAAAAGATTCTGTTTTTACAGGCCCCCCAAAAAAAAGGAAAAAAAAATAGAGGATTAAGTGGCTGTAATATTCTGATTTGAGTGCTGTTGGGTTGCTTAGGACGATCCAGATGGTGAAAATCTGGAGGAAATCAAAGAGACTGGATTCGTCATTGCTGAATGCTCCTATTTGGATTTCAAACAAAGCTTTACCCTGCACTGTATTCAAACTGAGTAAGATCTGATGTATCAGGTCTGAACAAAGCAAAATGCACGTAAAATAGTGCAGGGCTAACCATGCATGGTAAGACAAGACGCAATATCAGCATAAATCTGCAGTTGCAGTAATTGAACATAAATTCTGAACCTGCACACAGCTACATGAGTGAGAAAAGATGTGATATAACCAAAACAGTCTTGAGATGCGATATCTATAAAGCCAGATCATTCAAAGAGACATACATGCGTGGCTCCAACTAAACCCATAAGCAGGAGAAAGGCAATTGCAGTTCCTTGAAGATCCCTGCATAGAAAAGGAAAAATACTTCTATTAAACAAAACTAACAAAAGGTTACAACATCGAAAGACATAAATGGGTGCAATTCTTGTTCTTACATGACCATAAGTTAAAGGTAGCTTCAAGAACAGAGCTGGAAGTACATCAGCCTCTATGAGCTGGAAGTACACTGCTTGAAGGTGGTTAAATGAAAGAGTTGATAGTTATCACGAAAGAGATTTCCACGAGGATTACATTAGAAGGGGGTTAGATGAAAGCTAGTTAATTTATACCTGGATTAAACCGAAAATATTGTATCTCCGGGAGCATAGGTAACAGTGTACTCAAAGCTTCTACTCGATCCACAGAGCATGCACCTCAATCAGCACTTGCCCTGTATCAACATAACACCAGACACCTTTTTTTTCCTTCAAATCAATAGAAGAAATATTCAGGTAAATCTATGGCATGTAGAATGAACTGTAAACCTAATAAGATCAGCAATGAAAAGATACCTTAAGAAAGTTTAAATCTCTAAATTTAATCCTCCAATAACTTATAATATCTGAATTGATGAGAAATGTATCAAACTTGGACATAATTTCCTGTTGTTCTACATGAATACCCATGTAAAATGGTGACACACACAAAGAAGAAAGAAAAAACCCAAGTTACCTTTGTAGGTGAAGGAGCCACAACTAATTGAAACTGTCAATTTTTGTTTCGGGCCACAAAAGTTTTGCTTCTCTTATGGTAAAGATACTTTGATTGTTTGCCACTATAGCACCATCTTGCCAGCAGTATACATCTATAGCAAAGGTGAAACAAATTAAAGGTTAAAAAGCTTAAATATTCTTACATAAAAGTTTATTTAAGCAAGAACAATAAGAATACCATGTGAGTACATTAAAAGGTTTAATTTTATGTAACTATTCAATACAAATTATCAATTAAGACCAGGAAGGTACCTCTGGATTTTTATGGGCACATAGCATTTATAGTGATCTCAAGACATCCTTGTTTAGCATATTCTGAGCAACGATATCAGACACAAAGGCCAACATAACAACAACCTGCAGCATGGAAACCAGTTCTTCTGGGGCATGAGACTTCAATGGGTTGCATGATGTCACATTTCATCAACTCCATGGCCACAGAAACATCTCCAGCAAGAGTAGATAGAGCAGATCAGGCTTCTTCAACCTACCACACATGAGAACCATAAGAACAATGGACAACTCGCAAAGGGTAAGGAAAGATAAACATGATGGATGTCACTTATTAAAGGAATACATATCCACTGTACCACATGGCGATCGTCACTGCTTATCATGTCCACGTCCACTAGTCTTGCATTATTATCTTGGCCCATGCAGAGGCTAGCAAATGATGACAAGACGAAAAAGGGAACATAGAGAGAGAGGCACTCAGGTTGTGTCTAGATGCACCAAAATAAGAACTATTCTCCATCTGTAGCAAATCGATGAAACAGATTTGTAATAGATATATCTACACTACTGTATAGGCATGGCAGACGAAAAGCTAGTGTTCATTGATACCTCGATTTGCATATTCACTGGTCTTAGATTTTCATCAGCCACAATTTTGGTATTGGCAAGGGACAAGTGTTGAAGGTTGTGTAATGGCAAGATCTCAGGAAGGAATTCAAATGGATTACCAAATAACCTTAGAATTAGTAGCTCGGTCATTGCCCTGCCATCCAATTAGAGAAAATTATAAGACCAAAGAAAACTATATAAACACACGGCTTAGAGAATAGGTTGATTGACAATAAAGTAACCTGAAGTCAAGAAGAGGACGATCAAGTGTGTTGTGCTCCAATATAATTCCACCAGCCTGACACACTATCTCAGTTCCACTGGTCATAAATTACAAACAGAACTGTGAGAAATAGACACGTGAAAAGAGACATCAATGGCAAGCTTGGAACTTGATTTGGAAATACATGCTAAAGAAAATGAGTTAGTTGTAAAATGAAAGATCATGCTTACCTGGAACTGAAACAAGCATGTGTAATCAACCCCAAGTACTTTAAAGGTTTTCAGTTCACCAAGCTCTGGTGGTAAGACTGATAATTTCTTCTTATCAAGTTAATGCTTCTCAAGAATTGGCAATTGTGTTAGCTCAACAGATAAGGTCTGCATCAAAGAAAGAAAAGATTGAATTTTAAATTTGATGGGGAAAGATAAAGCAGTTATTTTATTAGTTCGGTATCCTAGTCCTAAAACAAATAGGTAACAAAAAAAACATTTGGGGAAAAAATTAAGTAGCTGTCAAGGTAAAGTTAGTTAAACAGACTAAAAGCATCAAGGTATAGTTAGGCAAACCGACTAAAAAAAAAAGATCAATCAGCTATGTAACACTAGAATTTTACTCTTTCCTAAAATAATACTATCAAGGTAAAGTTAGGCAAACAGACTAAAAAACATCTTTAAAGAAAATAAAAACTGAGAGATGATGGTACTGAGATCAACACCTTCAAATTCCATTTGCTAGTTCCAAGAAGGTAATTGGGAGAAGAAGAAAGTGCTACACCATCACAAGCATATTCACACTTTCTGTCTTCCCACAAGCAAATCCATGCCAAAATTCTTTTTCCATGTATGTTTCATGAAGAAAACTGGCAATAAACCACCTAGGCACCTACAGCCAAACAACTTGTTCGCCAATCACAAAATGGATAATTTCTGAAAAGCCATGCTCACAGCCAAAACCAGAAAAATACTCAAAATACAAAATAATATTTGATGCAGGGGAGAGAGCTTCACCTTCGACTCATGAAAAAGCCGACTCTATTATTAGTATCCCACTCAGGAAGACGAAGAGGCTTACTAGACCAATTTTGGAAGAGTTGAAGAAACAGGAGGGGCCTTTCAAGCAAAAGCAAATGCCCAAATCGCACACTGGAGCCGTTGGAACAAGGTGGGCAGTCGGATTGCTTGCAGCATAGACACCCTTCAACTCCCGGCACTACTTTCTAGAATGGCATTCCTGCAGCAACATACATGATTCTCAAGATCAAACAATGAATTTGATTTGGGGAAGATACATATAGAAAGGAAATGCACTCACAGGATGCAATGACCAAGACTATAATAACAAATGCTAATCTGAAAAACTAATGGATTAGATCCATTGTTTTCCTGTCTTGCTAACAAAGTGACAAAAATCTGTAAGAGACTTTTTTTTTAGTTTGGAAATATTTATAGTTGGACAAATTAACCCTGTTCACACTGACAAATTAATTTCAAAGGCCAGACATGGAATCTTTCTTGCATTTGGAATGTGATGATTTGCAGATTCCAACATTATCTAAATACTAATACATATGTGGAGGCAAAGCATATTTATAATAATAAAAATATATGAAAAACCATTAAATGTTTTTGAAAAGTTAACGTTTAATATTCATATGTAGTAGTGGTAACAGCATGAAATGAAGGACAAAATTGCCTTCAATGAAAACAAACAAACCTATTATTTTAATCTCAAATCAACCTAAGAAGGAAGGGGAGACACAGAATCATGCCATGTCAAAAAGCTCACATTGTAAACAATTAAAACTGAACCTAATACCTTGGTTGCAAAATCTAACAATTAAAAAGTATCTTGTCTCCTTTTTTAAATCTACCTATAAATATATTAAATTCATTAACATTGCATAGTCAACTCCCAAAAAATGAAAGGTTCGTTCCTACTTATTGCACTGTCCCTTTAATACATGCCTTTATAATATAAATTCCAAACAAACAAATCTAAATGGATGTAATATCGTGATTAATCTGGATAACCAAAAAGATAATGAACAAAGATGAGAAAACTCACGAGATGATTACAAAATATGGGAGTCGGATGTATTCCCTCTTGAATCACGAAACCACTTCCAACAAGAAGGAAAATCACCTTTGCCGAACTCATAAGCGCCGTCGGCCCGTCCTCATCCCCGACCGTCCCCTCGAGCGATCGGCGGCAGTGGCGTTGAAGGAACCGTCTCGCGGAAGTCGGTGTATTCGAGGAAGGCGTAAGCATCCATGGCAGGGTCGGGTTGGGAGGCCGTTTGGATTTGAGAATCCACAGAAGAAAATTCCAATCCAGAATCGTGAATTTAGGAATTAGGGGTTTTGGTTAGGGCTGGGGTTTGGAGAAGAAAAAGGAAGAATAATGGAACTCAGAAGAGAGAGAGACAGAGAGAGAGAGAGGGAGGTATGATTTGTTTTAGATTTAGTTGGGAAATGGAAGGAGAGGGAAATAGGAATAGCACGTCATTTGAATTAGTAACGGAGTATTATTTTTGAGCACGTTAACATTTTTTTTTTGGCCATCAAAAAAGTTTTTAAGCAACTCGAATGTTTGTTAATGTAATTTTCAATATTAAGGTTTATTAAAAATTGTTTATTAAAAATTGTTTAAAAAACCAAAAAAAAAAGTTTATAAGGTTTCTAAAAACTTTTGAAGCAGGGTTTCTAAAAACTTAATATAAGCTACTAAAAAGTGTAGAAAAAAAATAAGCTACTAAAAAGTTTAAGAAGAATACCAAAAATTCCCATAAGGTTATTGAAAAGCTGAATGATATACTTAAAATCTTTACACAAAAATTAGTAAGATCATTAAAAGATTTTGACAAGGTTATCAAGAAAAAAGTTACTAACAAGTTTAACAAGTGTATTTTTTTTAAGATCATCAAGTTTAACAAGACTTAAGTATGGCAATTAAAAGATCCAACATATTTCAAAATAAATTTTGTTCATCCCAGACAACGACCGGGTTTAAAACTAGTGTTAAAGCTTAAATCTGTGTGTAAATGGGATTTCAATGGATTTAAAGCTTAAATCTGTGTGTAAATGGGATTTCAATGGAGCTTGGAAGTTGAACCCACCAAATACCTCGTCAACTTTGTGAATATAGCACTTTGCATTTTCACCCAAAAAGAATAGCACTTTGCATTAATGATTCCTCAACTCACATCATTACTCTCAAACTCATAAAGCCTTCCGATCCAATCCCGAAGTGATTAGTCTCGGACTCACAAGTTGTGATCAAAAGGGGAAAAAAAGCCTCATTTTTTATAGATTAGCTAAATAATGAACAATCTAAAAACTTGATCCCGTGCTAAGATTGATATTTCGCAGATGGAAAGTTTAACATCAACCAACCAAAGAGAAGAAAGAGAATACATTTCAATGGTCCAGATGTATTAATATTAAATAAAACAAATAGCAGTATATGATTAAACTGATAATAATGTCTACAGTATATATCAAATTCCAGAATCTAGTTTTTAAGTCTTAATGTAATAAAGTTAAGTAACAATGTTTCAAATACTACTGCATTATACGTCAAAATCCAAATATAAACTAGTTTCTTATAAAACTATCCCAACATTAAAAGATTACAATATGCTAAAGAGACAATGTTCTGATCCTTTTCAACCGGCATCAATCGGATTTCACCTGTTATCACAAAGCAACAAGACAAATTAACAAGGAAGAAGCTTATAGAAGTTGGGAAATCTTTAGAATTATCATACGGCATACCGATGGTGAACGAGAAGGAGATCTACTGCGGCTAAGGCTTTGGCTCCGGCTCCTGCTTGGGCTGCGTTTTGGAGGGCTTCCGCTCACACGTTTACTGCGAGGCTGCATTTTGCCATGTCACCAATTACAGCATCAAAAAAGTTAAAACAGAAGTATTTGTCAATTATCAAACCCACAGAACACCTAATCCTACCTCCTTACAAATTAAAATAACTAAACTTGATTCAACTTACAGATGGAGTTGGCGATCTGGATCTGGAGCGAGATCTGCAAAAAGTTTCAGAAACAATGAATTCAATATCCAGAACAATCCTCTACAACCTTTTGGTCCCAAGGCCTCAATGCTACTTCCACCTCAAGGTAAGCATAATCATAAAAATGGAATATATACCATCCATCATAAGCAGCAACCGGCAGAAGGAGAATTAACGCACTACTCATGATCTCACAATTTTAGACTTTAGTAATGCTTGGGACAACAGCTAAATGGAACCAAAATGGACAGAAAAACCAGTAGAGCACGGACAGACATTATATAGTTAAACGATGAAGAGTGTCCTCCAATTTTTCTATCATCAATTTCAAAGAGATTCCAGAGAACAAAATAGGCGATGTTGGAGTAGTCCCCAGCATGTCCTATTCCCTGCTTGTTGAGAATTGAGTATAAAGAGTAAAGTACTTAATTCAAACTGATCCAGCTTTAAAGTTGCTACTCATCCATTATTATAATGATCCAGCCTAGCTCTCTTTGCGTTCCATACACCATATATCAGAATGGTTAGACCTTTAATGGTTTCCCGGTGCTCATCAACAACAATAGAATTACCTCAACAACAAAATGAGTTGCAGGCATTTGAGCACCACATCCCATCAAGTTCCTAACATCCAATCCCCAGATCGCCGCAAAGAGCCAGATCTAGCAAGGAAACAAGGCAATCCTTATGAAAAAGGTATGATAATTGGTGGACCAAGTAAGCCTTTTTCTCTATTACTCCCTCCAGTTTGGAAAATTTTACTTTTTAAAGTTTAAGCTGATAAAATTGTTTTAAGGGTTCATATTACAGATAGAATGGGACAAGACGATAAGCTTTTTCACATTCAGCACAACAAAGATAGTAACAAAACTCTCTGCTTTTACTGGAGTCTTTAAGTTGCAAAGGCACAACTTGATAATGACAATGACATTGACTAAGATGCAATACTAAGAGAAGGATAAATGAAAAGATGAGACAACATTGACAAATGGAATACTATGAAGCTCTGACCCTCATAACAAACCATGGAATGAAAAGTAGGTAGCTTAAGTACCCCCTATATGACACAATCTTAGGCTTTCAAAAGTAGTAGCAAGAAATCCAACACTGAGAGTGTAGATAAATAGACTAATAAATTGAGTTGATCATACTTAACCATTAGGCACTAACAATTCTGAAAACAAGAAGGCCATAGAGATCCACTAGTTACAGAAGGTATTATGGATTAAGTCCACTTTGGAACTGACATAAAAGCCATTTGATAAATATAGGCATAGACAACAAACAAAAGAAAGAATAATAAAATATAACTTGTGCCATACCTTGAATAGGAGCGAGCAGGTGATACTGAGCGGGAACGTGGTGAAACGGATCTGGATACAGATCGAGACTGACGCGAGTATTTGGCCCTTGGAGACTTGCTGCAAAATAGGGCAAACAGAGTAGGTTGAATATTGAATCAAACATAAACAATCTAATTTTCATTACTACTACTTAATTTGACCAAAAAATATAAACTTACCTCCTGCTCCTGCTCTTGCTACTATAACTGCGGCTGCGGCTAGGGCTTCGACTATAAGGGCTACGACTTGGACTTCTAGAGTAGCTGCGCCTAGAATCATACTCCTTAACCTGAACAAAACAAATAGATTAGCAATCAAGTTTTCTCACAAAAATACAAATAAATAAGCAATCAAGAATTATCGAACATTATATATGCACAACTTACCCTTATGTAAGCCCGACTAAAGGCATTTCGAAACTCAGAGTCATCAAGCTTCCTTATCTGTATAGTCATAATAGAACTCAATAAACAGGTTGCAATACCAGATAAACACCAACTTCACATAAGTTAAAGCTTGAAAAACTATAAGTTTAAAGAATGTAGCTTACAGCATATTTCATATCATCATAATTTGTGTAGTCTACTATCCCTCTCATGCCTGCAAAGAAATTACAATGATCAAATAAAATCTTTCTAAAATGCCTCTTTCAGAATATCATTTATAAGATGTTAAATAATAAATCAGAGAAGTCATCGTCGCCCCTAAGGCTTTAGAGCCCAGTATTCTCAACATAGCAAACCTAAAGTAATCTGCGCTATTTCAAGTGATTATTATCAAACGAAGTGTTGATATATTAAAAAGCATAATGGTATTCTACTTACCTCCACGATCCCGAAATACTTGAGAGAAACAAACATCCCCAGCTTTGCGCATGTGATCCTGATAATAAAGCAAAAATTGTTTAGATATCAATAACCAGGTCAAATGACCCACACACTACAAGAGATATTTATGCATAGACCAATCCACTGTTAAATTTTAGAAATTTGACAATGTTTTATTACCATTTATCATAGTATAATTTATTGTGCCTTTGTATAATTTGATTGTTTGAAAGGTTTGAACCAAATGGAAAGGCAAGAATCAAGGAAAACTGTAAGCTTATGAAAGAAATTAAGGACACATGACTAACAACTCACCTTAAGGTCTTGCCACGATGCTGAAGAAGGTAATCCAGTTACCAAAACTGCACATAAAGGGATATTAAGGTTAAATCTGGCTCAACAAGCAGTTATGACACCAATGGTGACAAAGAGGATACATACCACGATAGTCAGAGTGCCTGGAAGGTCCACGACTACTGCTGCCACTGTAACTTCCATGGCGATCCGCAGATGAGGAAGGTCTTCGCCCACCATGTGCAAGTTCAACCTGAAAAAACAAAAAGCAGAATAAACGCGGTCAGATGAGCAAAAAGTTCTGACAAGAGTATATCACTCGAATATATGAACAAGGCAAGATCAACTACTAACCCGTAAACGATACCCATCAAAATTATACCCATCTCGAGCACGCATAGCATCTTCAGCATCACGAGGATCCTCAAACTACAATTTGCCATGTGCCATAGTTAGAATACTGAATCCTGAAATTTAGTTCCCTCAATTTGCCTTATTATAAAGAAACAATAAAACTCACCTCAACAAAAGCATAACCAGGGGGCCTTGGAGGGATCTTCAAGTCAATATCAACAATGGGTCCATACTGCAATATAGAAAACACCAAAACAATTAATAATAAATAATAAACTTTGAGCTAAAAAACAATTTTAAGATGATTTTATTTACCCTACACACTAATAATATATCAAAGTATAAAAATATAGTAAAATAACTTAAGAAAGCAAGAAAAAACCTTGTAAAATAAATCTTCCACTTCTCTCATACGAGTATCACCGGGCAAGTTGCCCACATAGAGCGTGCAGCTTGAACGGGGCATTTTTCCCTGAAACAAAACTCAATCTATAATTAAAAATTCTAAGAAGAAAAGAAAATTAAATTCTCAGCTAAGTTTATTCACATAAACTTCTCTTTCAATTAAATTAAATAACAATTAGTACAAAAAGAATTTATATTTTCAGGTAATGGATAAAATTTTTTACGTTAATAAAAATTGGCACCTGCCTTAATAAACAAGTCCTAAAATATACAGACCATAAACAAAGGCAAATCAAATTCAGCAGTTAAACCAGAAGTCATGGAAATTGGAACAAAAATAAAAATTAAAAAGAGAGGGGGGGAAGAGTTTTACCTTGAAAGAGAGAGCTGAGAGAGAGAATCGCGAGGTGAAGGAGAGGTTTCGTTTCAGAATAAAAAAAGAGATGAGATTTAGATTATTCTGGAAGGCTATTAGTATTGTGTGTAAAATAAATTGGATTTGAAAAGAGTGAGAAAAAAGGAGTTGATAATAAAAGCGAAAGCCCAATTTAACCAAAAAAAAAAAAGCGAAAGCCCAAAGTAGAGGCAGACAAGACAAGGATTACAAAGTTTTCAACTCCTACACTCACTCCTTCGTGTGTTGTCACGTGTTCGTATTTGATTTTCTGTCTTTTAGTTTTAGATTCTCGACCGTTGGATTCTCAGATCTATCTTCTTTACTGTTTTGCCCCTCCCCAATCTATCAAGTATCAATATGGGATGGGTTATTGGACATTGGCCCAATAAAATTAAAAAAAAAAGGTTTACCATACTTGAATTACGGGCCTAGTGGCCCATTGGGGAATGCCACTTATATCTTATGTTTTTTTAGGGTAACTTTCTATAGTTTCCAACGGGGACACCCCAGTGGTTAAGAGCTTGGGACTTTCTGTGGAAGGTCCCGAGTTCAAATCCTGGGAGGGGCGGGGTGGGATTATGGGAAAAGAGAGGACTACCTCCTATTGTGTAGTTCATTTCAATATCATGTTTTGAATAGGGTTAGCTCACTATGTAGGGTAAAAGTTCTCCCAACAATGATTTTCTTCATTCACAATACTTAAACTCGAGACTTTTCTTAAAGGGAACAATACTTAAACTCGAGACTTTTCTTAAAGGGCAGAATCACTTGTTGGGTTGGCTGAGCAGAAGTCAATGCCCTTGAAGTAAGTTTTTAATGTTCGAGTCTTAAGAATGAAGAAAACAGACATTAGAAAAACTTCACCCAACGGACGCAGCTTAACTCCAAATTGGTCAAAATCCAATAATAAATCATCAATTCCAAATCTTCAGTGATCTTTTGTCTCAAACACAATGACCTTTCACATTTTCTAATCTAAAGATTTTAAACAACGAGATTGATCTAGGTCCAACAAAGTCGTGAGATGGAGAAATTATTACAAAATGATTCCTATCACATCATTCATGGTTCAAACCAATAAACTTATGACAATTCGAATTTTTTTATACAATTACTAAAATCCTACCACCTAAATGTCCTGAATTCGGGACTGACCTAGTAAATCTCGTATTGTGAAACTTGTGGCTAAACACGATGTTTCGTTTGTGCCTAAATTTTAGGGAAAATTTTAAGTTGTCACAATTTTATTGTTTGGGGGGCCATATATGACATGGTGAGACATGTCCATGTAATAATTTCTCCGTGAGATGTTACTGATTTGAAACCGGTGGTTTCTTAATCATGACCGACTAAAGCTAAAGTTCCATTAAAGATTGTTTCCATGGGATAGCACTGTACGTTCTATGTCTAAAGGATCTAAGAATCCCTCCTGCTTATATCAAAACTTTCCGAGACCCGTCTCAAGGGATCCAAGTCGAAAGAGATAAATTGAACAAGTATAATCGTCTTCAATTAAATCCTTCAATTTTAATATGTATGGTAGAATCAAATCGATTCCTATTACAAGCAATCACACGATCAAGGATGGAGTTCTATTTGTAGTAACGGTCCTTATATATATCATATTAACAATCGAAATATAGTCTAAAGAAAAAATCTCTATTTGACCGAGCTTCTTCCTATACCTATGAAAGTGATTGATACAAAAGTTAGTTCCCCTATGTATTCCAGTGGATGGAGTCACCTTGGAACCAATTTTTAACGTGTTTGGGGAGCCCGTTGATAATGTAGATGGTGTCAAAGTTGCTTTGCTGCCTATTCCATTAGGAACGGCAAAATTTTTGGTACATCACATTCATGCATATTTCCCATTCATGTGACGGTATTGATACTCCTAACTCCTAGTCCTAAGGCTGAAAGGTGTTAGCTAATTTTTATTTTTTTTAAAAAAAATCTTAACTTTCTTTTTGCTAAGATAAATAAAAATCTTTTAATTGATTCAATTATAAATGCCAAATTGCAAATTACCATGTGCCCACGACAACCTCGTTAGGAAAATAAACTAGTCAAGTTAAGAATTTATCTTATCAAACAAATTCTAACGCCACCCGGCTGATTTCCGCCCACCGTTTTGCTGCTAGTCGTCAAATTCGCTTTGCCCTCTCTATCTAAGGTCTCGTATAAAAGGAAAAATCTTTCTCACCGCAAAACAAAAATTTCTTCTTCTTCTTCTTCTAATACAAACCGCCCTCTCCTTTAGTTTCGTGTCTCTGTCAACAAAGGCTTCTTATCATTTTCTCTCAAAAATGGCGGAATCTAAGAGCAAGATTGAATCCATAAGGGAATGGGTCGTTGATCACAAGCTTAGAACTGTTGGTAATTATTTTCTCTTTCGTATTTCCCCATTTCATTATTTCATAGAATATCTCTAATTTTCTTTTGGTAAGGATCTTAATCTGTTTTCCTTTTTTTTTGTAACCAAAAGGGTGTTTGTGGCTTAGCGGTATTGCGGGTTCCATCGCCTACAATTGGTCTCAACCTAGCATGAAAACCAGCGTTAAAATCATTCACGCTAGGTAAAGTTTTCATCTTTTTCATTTGGTTATTGAATATTTGATTCATTTACATATATATGATAAATCTTCGGTTGGATTTATGCAATTGGGTGTTAGAAACTCATGAAAATTGTCTTCTACTTGGTTGCTGATAGATTGAAAAGGGGGAAATGATGTGAAATTTTCAATTTTTGTGTTAGAATTTTGCTTGATTGGCATGCTTGGTTTTCTATATATATGCTTCAAAGCTTCTGTTTTCCTATTGGCGTTTTGGGGTTGCAAATGGACTGAATAATCTGTGTTTCTAACTGTTGGTTTCAATTTGATGAGGCAATATCTCCTTCATTGTGCTTGAGAATGCAAATTATCGTATCTTATATGTCCATGGATACGCTTTTGTTATGAGAACAAATTTGGGAACTTTGTGAGGTCTTCCCTTCAATATTAGTGCTATGAGCATCTGTAAATGTCTGGGTATTTGCAGATGGTTTTTGATATGTAATTAATAGATATAGGAAGATGTAGAAAACTGGTTTTCTAAACCATAGAACAATATGAACCTTTAGAATGATTTTTGATTGCTTGTTTTAAGGGGGCTTTATTTAGGGTATGGTGAAAAAATGTCATGTGATTTTGCTTGAATTTTATGTGATATGTTCAGGTTATTTCTGTGAGTTTGGTTGAAGGTCAAGTTCTCACCTCTTAGTCTTAGCCCTAAGGAGGGATTAAAGGGGTTTCAAAGGAAATAGTTCTGTCTTTGCACATGTGCAAGAATGACGCCTCATAAGCTGTTGTTTCCTCTATTTTTGCCCTTCATATTGCTTGAATATTATCGACGGATATCATTTAGGGGCCTGCAAATGTATGCATTGCAAAAACTTATGTTTGCATGATGATCTATGCTTTTGTGGTGATTGCCTTGAATTTTGTCTTAGTCAAGCTTGCTTGTAATAATAGCTTTCAATATTTATACCTACTTCTTAGCATTATAGTGCCTTGTTGTTAACAAACATTTCCGTTTTCTCGATTCAGGTTGCATGCACAAGCCCTTACATTGGCTGCATTAGCTGGTGCTGCTGCGGTTGAATACTATGATCATAGAAACAGACCCAAGGGTGATCAATATGCAAAGTATATTCCAGCTAAAACATTCTCTCACAAGGAGTAGATTAATCTTCGATACGGATCCGATATATGTTTGTTAGGTCTATAAACACACTCGGGTTAAATAAAAGTTTTTGTTTAAAGAGGCATAGTATTTTGCCCCTTCTCATAACAATTCTTTTCTATTGTTTTGGTTATTTAACTATGAAATTACCTGTGGAGGCTTGTAAGTGGATTGTTGATATACAAGTTTGTACCTGAATTTTACAGGAAATGGAGATTATTCTTTTTCACCATTGATCATCTATTATTAAGGATTTGATGCCTTATAAATTCTGAGTCACTTGTGTGAATTCTCCGAGAAATGAACCTAAGTTGAATTGTTTTAACTTTGATTGGTTGATTAAAATGACTAAGAAAAAGGGTTAAAGGGCAATTGAAATCTTAACAAAGTTTGGAGTTTGAACATTTTACTTTCATTAACTGAATGAATTGGATGATACCACAGCCTGAACTACAAAAAAAAGGGTGCTTAGAGTCAATAAATCGCCTTGTGCCAAAAAAGAGAGTCAATAAATCGCCTAAAAAGATTATTGACCGTTGATTATCATTACTTTATCATTCGCAAACGGTGCACCACTGCCGCATTAGATTACCACCACCAAACAACGACTATAGACTTAAAAACCCTACCTTTTACCCCTCTTTCTTCTTCTTCTTCTCAGTCGCCGCCTGTCTTCAGTTCGACATTCAACGTTTAATCTCCGGTAACTCTCTTTCCCTTTATTAATATATGGTATGTTTCATAGCATGCGTTGTTTTCTGAGAAAATGCAGGAAGTTTTGATTGAATATATATCCTACTTTAAACACGAAACAAAGAAAAATTCAGTGGCCATTCAACAAAAAAGTTTAGTGTTATTTTTCCAGTTTAATCAATGAAGCAATTCATTTTGCTGCAATTTGAAGTTCCTGCATTGTCTTAGCCACCAAACAGGGTATAGCTCTAAGATAGGTTGCTGAAATTTTGACATTGAATCATTATAACTACTCTTTTTTTCATATTAGCTGATTGAAAGAGGACACTTTTATATTGGCATGTGTTTGGTTAGTGAGAAAGTGAGGGAAAAGTGAGAAACTTTACTCTTAAATTTTGTGGTGATATTGAAATTTATTGCATTGGTTGATTGCCATAGGATAAAGTGAAAATGTGTCGAGGTACTATAACGGGAGCCAAGGGGAAGAAGAAGGGAGTTACCTTCACTATCGATTGTTCGAAGCCGGTGGAGGATAAAATCATGGATATTGCCTCACTGGAGAAGTTTTTACAGGAGAGGATCAAGGTTGGTGGCAAGGCTGGTGCACTTGGTGAAACTATTACTCTCACCCGTGAGAAGAGCAAAATCATTGTTACTGCTGATAGTGCTTTCTCCAAGAGGTAAAAATTTTATAGTAAGGGGAATGTTTTGTTTGCATTAAGATTGGATTAGTATGTTTTTCTACTCATACATGAAAGTTTTAAGCTGTGACTGTTCTTAATGGTCATTGCAAGCTTTCTTGAGCCTTAGGCACTTAAAACTGATTTACTTGTTGGTTTTGATTTGCTTTCTCTTATGATAGCATCTGAGCACTAAGTTTGGTATAGGGTATGTTTATTTGTGCTTGTACTTTCATGGCTGATTGGCTTTTGGCTCAAGCTATGGCCTCCATTGGTAAACTTTACTCGTAAAAGAGACTTAAATTCATTGATTGAGCCAAAATTGCTTCTGTGTAGCTGAAATATGGTGAACTTAGGAAGCAAAGACACCTTTATTCTTTTCATCAGATATAAAATGTATTTTAGTTTTGGATGGAGAGAATTGGAGGAATCTTCTGGTTAGAGTTAGGATATGATATGCATAGGAGATATTTCCAATTTTGCATTGTACATCATCATTTTAGTTCCATCATATGTTTCATTTGTTTGTTAGAGTCTTAAAAGGGCATTATTCTTTGTTGTTCATGGTTTTCTCTATGTTTTGAACTCTGTTGCATTGTGCTTGGACATTAGTTGTCATGTATACTTGCTTGTTTCATGTTCATTCCCTTGGTCTCTTAATTTCTTTATACACTTTCGCGCAGGTATCTGAAGTACTTGACCAAGAAATACTTGAAGAAACATAATGTAAGAGATTGGCTCCGGGTGATTGCATCCAACAAGGATCGAGCTGTTTATGAATTAAGGTACTTCAACATTGCTGAGAACGAGGCAGAGGAGGAAGACTGATCATTGGGATTTCACCAATTGTAACTCCAGTGCTTTCATCATTTGATTTTTCAGTCTTTCATTTTGCAACTATTTGAAACTTAGGTTATCAAAGATCGAGTTAAACAAATTAGTTAAATCCAATTGAGTTTATTTTATGTTGTGATTGTGACAGACTCATATAGTTAATCCTATTACCGGCTATGAAATGTTGAGTTTGCTATTACGGATTCCTTATTTGCCTTTCGCCATTGTTTCTTGATGTTAGCTTTGCAAGCAATAACTTTTCCTTCCTCCTCCAGCATAGCTCTTTGTTAAGACCTGGATTCTATAATCTGGGCTTGAGTTGGGCCAATTGTAAAGGTGAATTTTCTAGTCCTAAAACATGAATGCCAATTCTCAAGATAGTTCTGGTTTTCTAGTCCTTTTTTTCCTAACTTATTAAAGTAGAAGCTGTCTGATCTTGAACATTATTAGTCAAATTGTCTGTTGAATTGAACAATTTGTTCTGTTTCACTTATGTCATAAGCTTTAACATTCAGCAAATTTTCTGTATATCAACAGGGGAAAACATTAATGGGGGGATATTCAAAGAAAGTTTGGGTGTACCATTTGCTCAAATAATAAGGCCAATTTTTTTTTTCTACTGGTTCCTTACTCTATTGGTAAAACATTTAAAAGAAATGGAGAAATGTTGGACTTAGTCAGGTTTGAAAACTACCATAAACCATGGGGGGATTGAAGATTGGAAGAAGCAAGCAAAGTAAATTCCTACCAAAGATAGGGAATCATATCTACCTAGGGACTCTCCCTGTTGTCTCCAAAACCCAACACTTTCTTTGGTTTGAAGAAGAAGAAAAAAAGAAGCCTCTTTTTCCTTTCATTTTCTTCTCTGTCTCTGTCTTTCTATCATTTAATCAAATTTTTGGGTCCAACACGCAACCCCAACGTGCAATTCCTTTACACTGTTCCTTTCTCTGCTCTGTTTTCCTCTGTTTTCTCGCTGCATCACTCTCATCTCATCTCACCATTTTCCATCCAATCTTTGGCCATGCCATTAGCCAAGGTCTCTTCCTTCCCCAACTTTTTTTCTTCTTCACTACCATTCAATCTTTCATTCATAGCCCATCAATCCTTTATGGTCAAATGTCAAGTTAATAGAATTCTATACTTGAAAAATTTTCCCAAGAATCTATAGATATTTAGGCCTGCATTGGATGCATACACACACATTTTTACTTGAGTTACAAGGCAAATATATATATATATATATATATAGATTTTTTTCCCAAAATTCAAATCTCCTTAGCAAAAAGTGTTTATGACTTATGTCCCCATTACTATAAGATAATTTTGTTCTTAAACATGAATCGAATTCGAATCCGATTTTTCTCAAGCATTGATTATAATTTACATGAGAAGGTTGATTGATTCCTGAACTTTTATCTGATTCAATTGTACAAAATTATATACACTCTTTGGTGATGGGGTGACAACAAATAATGGTAGCCCATAATAGTTGGAAAAAGAGGGCATATTTAACACTGTCTAAGTCTAACTTGCTTTTAAGTTGAAACACGTTAAGTATCTGAACAAATGTTATTAATGCAGATAGGTTTCCAGTGAAGAGAAAGGGACCATTCTTTCTTCCAATGTCTCCCCCCAGCAATGGTTAAAGCAGCAATCGAGTTGACAGAAACGACATGAAATTTTTTTTTCTTTTAAAAAGATTAATTTGGAACTGGAGTTTTTTTTAAGGCTAACAAGTTAAGCTGTACAGATGAGATCAAGAATTTTAAAGTTTCAATACAGATTTGTGATGACATAATGAGGCCCAAAAAAAAAAAAGAAATGGGTATTTGAGATTTTGCTCTATTTGGCGGCAGAAAGCATCCCCCACAAAAAAAAAAAACTGACTCAATTCATACGTAATATTATATAATGAAAACCCTTTCCACTAATCAAAACCGGTAAGAATAAGATTCACTGGGGAAAAGCTATAAGCCACTGTCAAATTCAAGGTCATATCTTCAGAATTCAGATCAAGAAAATGAAAAATTTCTAAATAAACCAGACCAATTTTCAATGGCTAATTTCATAAAATTGAACTTGCATGTCACGTGGCATGGTGAAAATGAAAATGGGTAGGACCCCACTGCTTTGATTCTAATTAATAATAAGGGCAAAGTGCTGATCATGTTTCTGACCAGGCAGGAAGAGAGTGGTGTTGTTGGACAATGCATTGTTAATTTACTAATTGAATTGAACCATTTTTTTGAATTTTTTCCATCTTGAAATTCATTATATTTGGGAAAAGAGTGCCTTTAAAGAATGCCCACTTCTAGACTCAATCTCAATAACTTTTTTTTTTAATTTTACCCTATTTTTTAAACTTGTTTCTCTCTCATTCATGGCCAAATTCTTGTACCTATATAAATCCATGAGGGTTCAGTGCTTTCCCCCACTCAAAATTTTCTTCTTCTTTTCTATGGTTTTGCTGCTGTTTGTTGAGTAGCTCTTGTTGGAGAAGCAGGGCACGTGCAAGTTCTATGTAGATAATACTATCTCTCAAACTTTGCACGTGCTCCCCTTCTCCACCATGAGTTCCTCAACTTTTTCTCTTTCATTTTCACTCCTCATTGGTGAATATTGCAGTGCAACTCACTTTTCTGAACTTCACATATGAATCCGATAGGTAAACTTTGCAGTGCAACTCTGATAAGTTTTCTTGTTTCTGCAATTTGTCAAGTTATGTAACTTTCAACAATAAAAAAGCAAGGTTTTAGCAAAGATATGATTCACTTTCAATTTCTGATATACTATATAATATGCTACAAGCAAAACAATTCAAGCTCATGCATGTCAATTATATATATTTCTTTATAATGCATATATATATATATATATATATATATATATATATGGTAAATGTTCTGTTTGTTGTAGGTTTAGGTTACTTTCCAGTTGGCACCAAGGCAAATATATATAAGGATCCTAACTTCATGATGATTTTGGATGGAAGAAACTTTCTGCAACATGCAAACTGTCTCAATTATGTATGCATGGCCTATTTATGAGATATGAAGAGTATATATATGAACTTTCTTTTGTAGCTTCACTGTGGCATAATTGATCCATAGAGGCTAAAGCAAAAAGGGTTTTTATTTCAGACTTCCAACAAAAGTAAAATGAGAAATTAATGTATATTGAAGACACCCAATGAGCAAGAAAACAGTTGGTTTCTGTTTTCTTCATTTTTTTGGTCCAAAATTTAGCCATTTTTATTCATCAATGATGAACTAATATTAATTCACTCTTCAAAGGGCTCTCTTTTATTAACCAAATGAAAGCCTTTAATTTGCCTATAATAAAAAGAAGGAAGAATTAATGAGAGAGTAATGTGTGTGTTGACCAAATGATCTATCTCCAAGCTGCTGATGCATACAAATTGTACTTTGCATTGTTTGACTTGTTGCTTTCTCTCTGTTTTGCTCTGCCATTTCTGACCCATATTTGTGTGGATGATGATGATGTGTAAGTACGGAGCGTATCAAAGCTGAAGCAGATAAAACACACGCTTGGAAACTGACCCATTTCACACAAAAAGTAACCAAACATGTCGTAAAAGTTTATATATAATACTTAAAATACATAAAATGCCATGAGCATTGAGCCCTGCCTTTCTCCCTTCTTCACTTTGCCTTAAAACATGGGGGACTCTTCTCTTTCTGTAACCAAAAATAGGTAAAGAAATCATTAGAAAGGGAAGGGGAGAAAGGGTTAATTTTGATAGGGCAATTGGGTATTGGGAATTGAAATGAAGATAAAAAGAGGAACAGGAAATGCAGATTTGGGTGCAGTGAAGAACCTTAAAATGCAAGCAATGGTGTAAAAAAATTGACAGTGGAGTAAGAGATATGAAGCAGGGGACTATTTGGACACGCAATGCACAAATTTCTAGGCTTTTTTTCTTCTTTTTTATGTGTGAAAACTGAAAGCCACCATTAAGACAATGATTTTGTCATATGCAATGCAAGATATATAGATATATATATGGAGATTATATAATCTTCTTGAAGTCTGGTTTGGTCCACCTGGAAGGACAACAATGGCAGCCAAATTCTTAAAATCTCTGAACCCATTGTCTCTGTTTAATTAAGAAGAAGAAGCAAAATTTTCTCACCCTTTTTATTTTGCTGCATTTTTATGATATGTTATATGATCATGAATGAATGGTAGCCTTCCCAAATCTTGTTGACAGTGCAATTTCTCATCATTTTTTTTCTACGATTTGGTGGCCAAGGATAATGAAAAGGACCTTAGAAAAGAAAATGAGAGGTGAGTAATGGGGGAGACAAACGTTTAATTAGGTTCAGTTTTTCCTTGCATGCATGAAAAAATGTAATGCTCTCATGCAAGTTGCTTTTTCATTTTGTTTTTCTTCTTGGACCCAATGGGGTACGACATTAAAGTTTGCTTGTATTTATTTCTTCTTCTACATATATATTTGCATTATATTATTAGATACATAAACCATATACAGGGCAAAAATATCCAATTGATTTTACTAGAATATATCTTCATTCATGTCACTGCAATAATAACCAACTTTATATATAAGCACAAATATTTGTTTGAGAAAACTAACACCTGATAGATTGAACGGAAGGAATTTGATGCTCGTTCAATAAAGTTTAGAGTTTGAATCTTTACTTTCCTTAATTAATTTAAAGTCTGACATGTTCGGCTCTAAATTAGTCCAAATGACTATTGTGTATCAAACAATTTGTTTAAAATTGCTATAAGCCTATAACAATAATTTGCTCAAGTATCCAAATTTGTCTTGTCTTTAAGGACCAGTGAGTGACATTTGCAAAGGTTAATTTGCTCCATATGCACAACTTAATTACCTATATCTTGAAATGAAGGGTGAAAGAAGGGATAGGATTCCAATTCTCAAAATAGAGAATCCAAATGAAGATCAAAATAATTTGTTATCTCAATTATATGTTTAGTAGTAAAATTAAGCTAAATTCTCACGGTATAAAGTAAATAAAATAAATGTTTTATTTTTTATATAAAACTATATAAATAAAATAATTTTATTTACCTCTCAAAAGTTATTTTTATGGAAAAAAGCTAGTAATTGTAGTATTTAAATAAACAATTAAAAATTAAAGAGATTAAAAAGGGGGGGGGGGGGGGCTGGGGGGGGGGAATTTAGTAGATGGGATGGGTTATGAAACGTGGGCCTTACCAGCCCAACTATCTAAAAGGATCAAAGTTCAAAACGGCTCCGCGTTTTGAGTTTTGATTATTTACAAATTACAAGAAGAGTAGACCAGCATCCATTGTTCTTCTGTTCCTCCTGAAGTGAAGCACATCACCGCCAGTTCGTTCAGGTTAGAAAGCTTTATGATTTATTATAACCAACGAATCTATGTTTCTTCGGTTCTCTTATGCATTTTCTTGTTAAATTAGGATTATTGCTAGGTTTTTCAGAGAATTTTTTCTTGGTTGGAGTAGCTTACTGAAGTCAGTAATTGTCATTTTACTAGTTGCGAAACATGTTCGATAAAATGTCTGTGAGAGAAACCAATTATTGTGTAGTAAATTATAAGGAATCTTAAGAAGCCCTTTTGTTGTAAACATTTTTCTCTCTGAGTTGTAGGTAATAAGATTCTTAATCTGTTTCTTGGAATATGGCTGATTTGATTTGCTGGGTGTAGAATTAGTTGGAGTCAATTTTTATCAGTTATAGCTATAATATGAACTGATTGCAATGTGTCAAGAAAATGACATATGATATAGGAGTTAGAAACAGCCTATTAATTTCTTAAATCATACACTAATATGTTTTTTCATAAGTTACTTAGCTTTTCTGCCCAATTTGAGATATACTCTTTGCCCAATGTATATAGAACATTTACAATGGAATTTTCAGTGGCATTTTCTCTTGAAAACAATCATGAGTGTGTTTGTTTGAGTTAATCTAATTTTGTATTTTCTTTGTGGACAGAGATGGTTATCCCTCCACCTGTTAGGCCACCAAGAATTAAAGAATTCCTAAAGCCCTATGTCTTGAAAATGCATTTCACAAACAAGTATGTAAGTGCCCAAGTAATCCATTCTCCGACTGGAACCGTGGCTTCTGGAGCGAGCTCACAGGAGAAGGCCCTCAGGGGAAGCATGGAATCAACTCGAGACGTAGCAGCTGCTGCCAAGATTGGGAAGATACTTGGAGAACGGTTGCTGCTCAAAGAGATACCTGCTGTTGCTGTAAACTTAGGCCGCGAACAGAAGTATCATGGGAAGGTAAAGGCTGTCATTGATTCTCTCAGGGAAGCGGGTGTCAAATTGCTTTAAGCTAGAACACTTTGGATGAAAATGCTTTTAGTTTGATCGATTTGTGCTTCTTAGTGATTCATCTTTGTTCCTGAATGATTACTTGGCTTGATCCAAGGATGAATATATTGTTGGTTGTGCATGAATTGCTGTTATGTTTTAGTGATCACTAGTGTTTTGCAAGACAATGAGAAGGCGTGATTTTCATAGCAATAATCTATATGTGTTTTCAACATTCTTGATCATGGCTAGTTCTTCTGTATGTCCGTAGCTTTAGTCTAATTGTTTCCTAATCTATAACATGAACAAGGCTTGGTTAAGCCAAAATTTCCTTAATTAATGTTGTCATTATACACATGATTGCTTCTAGACTGTATCTTTGCATAAAATGAGGAATCAGTTCTCCAGAAACATGAACTCCTTGAATGAGGCTGAGCTTTGCTTTTGAAGAGATGTAGTACCCATAGATGCAAGCTTACAATTTGTGGTAAATTTCTAGGGTTGCAAAAGTTAGATTTAAAACACTTTGAGAAAGCTAGTTTTCAAGCATCTGAACTCGAACGAATCTCATCTGATGAGTCCAAAGAATCTTATCAACATCCTTCCTTTTCACATCCAGACTTTGCCAAAGCTAACTCTGCTTTTTAATTTGGAGGATTGGAGAAGGGTTGATTTGTTAACTCCTTTTAAACCTGTTTAACAGCAGCATAATGAAAGCTAAATCATTTGTGAGTTTGGGAATGCCCTTTGATATGATATACCATGCTAACGAAAGTTAATGTACTTACTGAATGAATCTCTCCATAGATTAGATCAAGAAACGTACGACGTCGAAAATGAGGCACGTCCTCTTGATTGAATGGAAAATAATTGCCAAGTGTCAGGCAGTCGGCATATTTCATCACAAAAAGGCCACAATCTACAGAGCTGTTTATATGATTTGTCAATGAAAACATTCAATATATATGGGAACCAAATGAAATTGACAATTCATTTCAAAATTTTCTTAACTTAATTAGGAGAGAATAATAATACTACATTACTTACTTCTTTTGTAGGGGAACCTTTGTTGAAATATAGGACCAATCATAGGGTTGATTATAACCCATGATTGGCAATACAAAATTCAAAAACCAATTACAGATTACTTCCTTCTGATAAGCATAGGTTAGTTGAGAATATCCAATTGAATCCAACCATAGCAGATTCTTATTGTCCATGTTAGCACAAAAAAGAAGCCAGTGTTTATTCAAACAAATTGGTAGAAATACCTGTAAATAAACCAAAATATTAAACAATTTTTATTTTTCCTATGAATTATATGAATAAAAGAAGATTAATTACCTTATTTGTGCCTTCTAAATCCTCCCGTTTTACCCAACTTGACAAATCTCTAGTTTTATCGCGAATCAAGATAGTCTGGGTCCATTGTAATCAAAGGGATATGATTATCATGATGTATATAAATCTTATGACTTAATTAAAAATTTGAAGAAAAGAACCTTACAGCAACAGCTGAATCGAATGAATGGTGTTTGAGGTACTTGTGTGGGAACTTCTCGTACCTTCTTTTCAGCAAAACGAAGAAATGATTAACAACCTACAAAAATGGGCAATGCAAATCCAAGTAAATGCATTTGGCTAACATTTTGAAAATACAATTTTGAAAGGCAGATTTACCGTATCATCAATATAGTATTGTTCTGGATTCTGTAAATCAACACTAGAAGGGATCAAAAGCAAAGGTGCCAATTCTTTATCCAAAATCTTGTCTGGTCCAACTTCCACTCTTCAAAGCATATACACAAACACAAATGAATTTCAATATTATTCCCTTTATATCATATATTGGAGAGGATGAATAATCTATTGGAACACTTACTCTCTTATTTGGTGGCTTTGCCATTTGCTCAAACATTCCACATCTTCCGTCGTTAAAGGAGAAGTCAAATATGTCCGAACATCCTAAAAGCGTATTGAAGGACTACAAATAAATAAAAAGACATAAAATTAAGCACGTAGGAAAATAGGAAGGATATTAATGATGATTGTAATAACCTTTTCTGACCATGCCGGAATTGCCTGGTTCCCTAAACTTTCCTTTGGTAATGATGGTACTTCTTTGTCAGATTTGGAAGACAAGTGATCCAACTCTGAGGGATGTGGAGGTGAAGCATTGTTTTCTCTCATGGCAGATTCCACAGCCGAATTCGAAGATGCTAGACCAGCTACGCCTACAAATTAAAGTTACGATATTGTCAAGCATAATGAACAATTATGTTTTTGCAACTCATGAACATGATATTGAAATGTGCTACATAATAGGAAGTAGCCCTCTCCTTTCCCATAATCCCAGCCTGCTCATCCCAGGATTCGAACCCGAGACCTCCCACAAGAAATCTCAAGCTTTAACTGCTGGGGTGTCCCCTTGGGGACCATAATGAACAATTATAGAGCCAAAACAAAACCCATTATGCCAATTGTGGTAGAAAGGCATCAAGATTCGAGACTCTACATACCATTATTGGTAGGGCGATCAATAAATCGAACAATGTGCATAGGATATAACTACTAACTTTGAACTACTAATTACTTGATAATTAATGAAAGAAAACACAAAACTATGTCCACCCTAAAAGCAATTAATTTTTTAAAAATGAATAGTAGAGATCATGAAATATATTCTACATACTTTCTTTAGGAGATTCTAACCAATCCTTGCCGCATATCATAGCCTCTATGATCTGAGGATCTAATCCCTTGAAGATTGGATTGTCCATCATAACCTTTTCATCTAAAGATGAACCTTGTAAGACAATTGACATAGGTATGGCCAAGATATCACGAGCAATTCTCCCAAGAATAGGAAACTCTGAAGCATGTTCACCCCACCAACTAAGCACTTCAAACTGATCCATCTGGGAAGAAATTAGAGGTTCTGGTTCCTTCTGAAGATACTTATCAAGTTCTAACTTCCATGAGGCCTTATTTGTGGTAACCTTCCTCCACCTTTGGAAAGAATTTATCATATTCTCTTCAGCATTCAGTGATGCCAAAGAATTAGTATCATCCAAGAGATCAGATTTGCCATTGCAAAAGTTGCTTGCATAATCATCAAAAATTTCAGTTAGGGCACTACGAATTTTTGTCAAGTGAATCCTAGCAGAATTGTTTCCATAGATTTCTTCGTACAAGAACTCCACAAACTCGAACTTGAACCTTGGATCAAGAATAGCAGCAATTGCCAAGACCAAGCTACACATTTTCCAATTGTTATCATATTTCACATTCATTAATGGATAGTCTTTTTCCTGTTGGCTCTGTTTCTTGTATATATTGGAGATGTCCTGCAGTAAACATGCACTTGGACTTTTGGTGGCATTAGCTTTCAGCTCACTTAATTTATACTTGGCCAGGAGATCACTAATAGACCCATCAAAACTGATATAAAATGTGCTTAAAGGATATGAAGCTTCAAACCGGTGCCAGCTTTTTCTTATTTCTTCATCTATCTCCAAACTTGAAGATGCAAAATTTTGCATTGTTAAGGAGCAAAGTTTCTTGTCAAATTCCCACTCTGCAAGCAAGCTCTCGAAAGTTTCTAGGAATATCGTTGGCTCAAATTCATTTCCATGCCCTAAACTTTTAAAGGCAATAATCTTTGTCTTCAATGCCCAGTTGTCATCAACAAATTGTACAGCAAAACAGGAATATGTAACCTTTTCAAGATCATCTGTCCACAGACTAATTGTCAAGTTCAAGCGACAAGAGAGCCTATCAAAGTATTCAATGAGTTTACATTTTTCCTCTTTGTAGACCCAAAGTATGTCAGATGATAGAGCTTCTTGTGATTGGAGTTTGAACATTGGTTGCAAATTCTTCAAAAGAATGCTGAAAAACTCATGCTCAACTATGTTCAATGGGTACTGATGCTTGATAACCATTCTCGCAACGTCCATGCGACTCCTGTCTAGATCAAATGAATTATTGTTTCCTTCACCAACACTCTGATGTTCTGAACCTCTTCTCGGTAGTATCAATTCTGGATCTTTCATGACTTTAATTCCCCTGCTTTTACATCTATTCAAGTGGTTTCTAAGGTGTGTAGTTCCTTTCTTACTCGAACCATCAAACCTTCTCTTACAATGTGAACATATAGCCCATACTTTGGCTTTTCCATCCTTTGGATCTTTCTCCTTGTAAAATTCATCCCAAACATTAGATGTCAACTTCCTTTTTTTAGCGCTTGAGAGGGGTAACTCATTCTCAAGATCTGCTTCATTTACTAAGGCAATCTCATTATTCCCTATTGGTTCAAAAGAAGTGTGATCTGCATTTTCCTATTGAATGATATGAGTAACAAAAATTGCAGCAACTTAAGAAGTAAGCAAATACTACATACCAGTGGAGCATGAGGCCCTTGCGTTTGCTGCACTCCGTAATAAGGCATTAATATGGGTGCGTTGATGGGAGCCATTCCATTTAGTAATGAAAAGGCATATCCATGTAGGAAAGGAAAGCTTATTGCAGCTTGCACATCCACTGAATTGGAATTTGAAGTCTCTCCCCACTTAGAAAACAAGTAATTAACGTTATTGTCATCATAAAACCCTTACTGCAAAAGATGATAAATGTTTGACTCCATAGATCATAAGATGATGTAAAATACAAATATTACATAGGATACCTGCTGGTTATGATTAAACGGTGGCAACGCATTCCTCATTTCATCTTCATATGAAGCTGGTAAGGAGCTTCTCATAGGCATTGTCACATGCTGATTGATGTTTGAAATAATATTGGCTTCTTTCTTAGAATCAACTTTGGTACTGCCATGATTTCTTAGTGTTACAAATCTTTTCTTCACATTGTTTAAGACGCTGAAGATACAAGATGCCAAGGATTTTTGTGTCATAAATTTTTTCTCAGATGGAGGAATAAAGAATTCTATTACATAAATGTTATCGGTGTAATTGTTTTGTAGACAGATCGCAGCAGCAGCATGTGAGCCAAAAAAACTCGCATCAGTAGCAAATGGGTAGTCAGGTTCCTCAAGCAGAGTGATGTCTGGTTCAAAAAGGAAGGGCTCATTTGATTGCAGTGCTTTTCCAGCAATACCTTGCCCTTCTTCAAGATTATGTCCTATACATCTTTTCATAAACCAGTAAGACTCCCTAATATAATAAGAGGAAGTAGATTCAAGGGATAGAGTAAGTTTCTTGTATGAATCTGACACAATTCTATTAGAACCACAAACCCATGTTAAAGCCAATGGAATCTCATATTTAAGACACATATCTTCTAAAATGTCGTAAATCTCAGCAAAAGCAGCCAATCGATTCAATGAGGAGTGCTGCAGTTAAGTATAGATAATAATGATGAATTACCACAAAAAAAAACAATGGGGAAAATGGAGAAAATCTAAAATGTTATTACCTTGGTATACAAAATTAATCATATTCTAATGTAGTATTAAAGTTAAAAATCAAAGTGAAAATGTTTTAGCAAAATATTATAAATAGAAGGGTTTCTAAATAAATTTTCTATTTTGAAATTAAAAGAATGAAAAAGTTATGTTACCTTACCTCTTTTAGAACTGGTATAGGTTGAACTGTATCCTCTAATGATGGAATTGGATTGAAATCTACGGTCAAAGTTTACCAAAAAAAAAACATCAAGGTTCATACATTTACAAGGAAAGAAAACATCAAGGTTCATATTTACAAGGAAAGAAAATTGCATACCTCTGAGTAGAGAGTTAAAACTTGTTGAATCCAAGTGAACCCCTGAGCAGAATTTCCAAGCCGAATGGAACTCATCACGATAAACCAAACACCCATTTTCCTTTCCGTTGTAACCTTTTACATAGAGTGGAATTGGAATCATAAAGCCCGTAGATAGAAAGAGGGATCGCCATTGATCAAAAGTGAGGTGTCGCTCAACTAGATCCTTGCCTTCACATCCCACTATGTTTCCTATCTCTCTCCTCTTCATGTTTTGTGCTTCAATCCCTATTACCGGATTAGTGGAAAAGTAATATGGAAAAGAGTGGTCCAATCGTTGAATGAAATTGGAGTAATTATGATTAGCATTATCCTCTGAAATAAACACAACATCTGGGTTTATCTGCGCCAACGTTAACAACTCTGTCTCCAATGCTCCTTCCTCTGCCACCAACCTATGCAGCTTATTAGAATAGAAGATGACCAAAGCTTCGTCATCATCCGCTCTTCTTTTCATCATCAAGTCCCACATAAACGCATCATCCACTTCTCCCAAACCATTGGCGTAAACCATTTTAAAATCCTTTAACTTAATACTCTCTTTCTCGGCCTCCCTAGCGAGAAACTGTTCTTCTCGTCGGAAATCTACAGTCTTCTCCATAAACGGTGGCAATACCACACTTACACGAACAGATATGGAATCGCCACAAACTTTCCTCAATGTATCAAACAAATATGGCCCATAAAAATGATGGCTATATAGATGAGGCAGGTAAAAGTCGATGAGGTGGAGTTGCTTCTTTCCCTCCAGGACATTCGGCTCAATCTTATCGAAATAAGGAAGCCGTGAAGTGAAAAATGGAAGGGAAGGATGGAGTCCGTAAGCTCGGCGAACTATCCCTTCCGCATAGTATTTCACCAATCTACTTCTTGCTATGTCGGTCTTTTTAGCTAAAAGATTCGAGATCATCCCGAGGTGTACATCGGCGAGTTTTAAATTCCCATCTTGAAGAGCAGTAGCACAGTCTAGTAGTAACTTCTTAAAGGCAGAAACATCAATCAGATCATACATGATACTCAAATTGTTGCTAACACGAGATCGCACTTTTATTATTACTGATATATATATCCCAGAAATAAGAAAGAAAGAACAAATTTGGAAGTGCTGTATGTATGTGTATGGCCCCAAAAAGAATAGAAAATCCAAAGTATACCCATAATATAAACGGTTCCACATTATTAAATTCATTATTTGTGAGGTCAGGTCCCACTTCACGCGGATTTGACTTACCAAAACTGTTTCATTTGTCAAAGGTCTGTTGCTTGGAATATGGCTTTTTAGTTTCGCAGAACTTTCGGTGTAATGTCATTACTTAGTATTATTATTATATAATATATATATATATATAATATAATATATATAAAATAAAATATAAGTTTCTTCTTAAATTAGATTTCAATATACATATAAGATATTCTTCTTTTCCATTATGATCACGCTTAAACATTAATTAACCGTGACTTTGTTTGTTTGTATTAATCTAATTTTGCCAACATGAGTAAGTATTAGTACTCAAGTCTTTCACCTAATTTTCTTCTTTTCTTTTTATTGGCTAAGCTTTAATTGACCCTTTTATCAACATGAAATAGGTATGATCGCAACCAAACTGGAAAAAGTTTATAAATTTTTAGATTGTGAAACATACATTCAGTTAGGTTTTGTCTTGTTTTCTACTAACTAACTTATTAGTTTGATGATGATCCTTGCACCCAAATTGAAAAATATATAAAAACAACTATACCTTTTTAATAATTGTTCAAATCTTATTTCATTTCTTGATGTCTTAACACTCTTGAGTTTAAAGGTTAAAGTAAAGTTAAAAGTTGGGTCAAATTTAGGTTTTAGTGGATAGCAAAAGATTTTGACTTTCAAATCTTTGGGAGAAGACAAAGAAGAAATGAAAATTTAAATAAGGTTAATTGTTCGAATAGGTCCTTCATGTACGTGAAAATGTTCAATTTAAGACACATGTTTTTAATTTGGTTAAATAAGTTTATACTCAATTTAGGGTCCATGGTTTTTTTTTTTGGTGTAAGGATCCATGCTTTTAATTTAGTTAAATAAGGTCTTAATGTATGCGAAAATGTATCCTACATGCAATTGCTTACAATTTTCTATTATGTTCCTACATGCTTTTAATTCTAGTTAGAAATTTAGAATCATTAAGGATACGATAATCTATACTATATATAAAAGTAAGAGTTATGAGAAACTTTTTAATCAACTATTATACCCTTATTTTTCTAATTGAATCGACCAATATACCCTTATTATTCAAACATATTTCTTAAATACCATTACTTAACTATTATAGTTTTATTCTACTAAAAACTCTATTTTTATTCAATTAAATCTAATATCTTTATAATTACTTTATTTTTTTTACTATTTTTGTTTTCAAAATATACAGTTTTATTCTACTAAAAACACTATTTTCATTTAAATAAATTCAATATTTTATCATCTCAAAAAATTCAGTATTTTATAATTTTTTTATTTTATCATTCTAATTTAAAAAGTTATTATGATTGACATCTTACTATTTGATAGTTTATAATAATGTATTATGATTAAAATTTATTATTTCCCTAATGTGCAATTATTTTATTTGACTTATAATTGATTTTTTGCTTGATATATTGCTTGCTGTATAATTAAAAAAATCTCATATTCTTATAACTATATCATTTTTACCATTTTACTATTTTAATTAAGAAAACTTAGATGTATTAGAAAATTTTAAATATACTTTTATAGTTTTACTCAACTAAAAACTCTATTTTATTTTTCTGTAAAAAAACTCTATTTTTATTTAATTAAATCTAATATCCTTATAACTATTTTGTTGTTATCATTTTACTATTTTAATTAAAAAACTTAGACATATTAGAATTTTTAAAATATATTCTTTTACAAATTTTTTAGAAATAAACTTTAACAATTATTCTACTAAAAACTCTATTTTTATTCGATTAAATTGAATATTTTTAATAAATATTTTATTTTTACCATTTTACTTTTAAAATATTGGAGATTTTTTTGGTAGTTATGGATATGAGCTGATAAAAGTATTATTATCAAGTTTAAAAGTTAAAATAAATTGGCTAATCATTAACTATTCAATTTTTTTTAACAAATTAAGTTAAAATTTATTTAAAATCTAATTATTGTGATTCATTTTGTTTTTCTATTTTTGTAGCGTGTATTGGTAGGTTAAATATGGTTCTAAGTCAAATGAATCAAGTAATTTTCTCGAGTCATTCGGGTTTCGGCTCATCTAAGTTCAGGTCTACTAGGTCTAATTGGGTTAGGCGGATTCGAGTTTTGACCTCGGGTCAATCGGGTTCCGAATCATCCGGGTTTTGGATTTTTTAGGTTTAGATTCAGCTCAATTTGGTCAGCGTTAAATTTTTTTTTTGCACCAAAAAAACATATTTTTTTAATGTTTAATTCTTAATTTTATTTAATATATTTATTATTCAATTTTATTTTACAATCCACCACTGATGAAGTTTAGCAAACTGCATATACAGTTTGTCGTGTCTAAATAGGTTGGGTCTGGGTCGTTTACTTTTTTTTATCAAATCGGATTATGTCGGATTGGACGAGTTATTAAGTTCGGCTTAGATTTGACAATTCTACATATATAATTAATTTCAATCATTATTTTAATTTTCATTTAATTTAAATACAAATATCACGTGCAACGCACGTGGAAGTAAATACTAGTAATAATAAAAAAAAGAATGTAAAACTTATGGGCCTATGGGAGATACTGGAAATTCAAGAAGGAACGGGTCGGCGAGATGTTTATTTTTGTAGCCCAATGCTTTGGACATTTGAGCCCAATGAAGATAAGCGACGTTGATCCATTTGAGCCTAATGTAATTGTGCCCAGCATCTTTCTCCTTTGATTAAAGTTGAAAATAAAACAAAATTTTGCTTTCAAATCTAATGTTTGTCGTAAGTCATCAGCATTTCTGAGATTCATCAAATGTGAAGTCATATAAAATATTGAAAGGACAAAACACTAATAATAAAGAACAATTGTACTTTAAGATATAGCTAGGAAACTCCTAGCAGCAATTGTACTTTAAATCAAAGGTGGAAGTAGCTTAAGAATTTTTTGACTAATTTGGTCATCCAATAGAGATTGATGAATATATTATCTGCTTTTATTAATGTATAATAATAAGTTGTTGCTTTTGCATCAGATTCGGATATCCGTTCTTGTTATTATGCCAATCTAGTGGCAGCAAGTCAAGCTATCAAGGGGGGAGGTGTGGCAACCGCCATGAGATAGGTTCCTTTCCTCTATCATTGACCTTTTTTTTAGGAATAGAATATTATTGTTGACTATTAATTTTATAAAAGATAGATATCTGCATTTAACATGTATATTGGCCTCTCCAATTCTAGCTCTGTTTGGCAGAGCTGTGAGATTGGTGTGGAGGAGATTGAAATGTGGAGATTAGTTACTGTACATGTGAGATTAGAATTGCAGCTTTTAGAACTTAACCAGCGATGTGAAAATGTGTGTTTGGTTTGGTAGTGAGGTGAAAATGGTGAAAATATAAAATGACCATTAAGGGTAGTAGTATAAAAGTATTATATACTATTTACTTATATTACAAATTATGTATGTATATATTTATTTATTTTTTGGGTTAAAGTATATATTTAATTATTACAAAAAACATCTTATATTAACTAATTGCAAATTCATTATTCATTATTTTTTTTTGGCAATTATTATTTATTAACTATTTATACAAAACTATTTTCTTGTGTTATTCACCTATTATTATTAAATATAATATAACATTTTTCCAATAATAATGCAATACTTGTTTATTATAAATAAATTATTATGATTAATAATTATAGAATTAATCAATTAAAGAAAGGATACTTTTGGACTTCATAAAATTTATGAGGACAAAAAAGGAATAATGAAATTGTTGAGAAGTCCACCATTCTAATTGCCACAATTTTCAGTTTTTGAAACTTAAGCTTTTTTTCCTACGTGATAAGTTTCAACCATAGTTCATTACACCAAACTTGGCTTTTGTAGCTTTTCCCACTTTCCAAGGCTCTAAACGTGGGAAAAGCTACAATAAACATAGTCCGTCTAAAGAGAAGTCGAGCCTCAAATTATTAATATTTTTTTTCACACAAACAAATTAAAAAGGTTCTGGAATTTTTTATTTGAAAAGTTAGTATAAAATTATAAGGTATGAAAATGGGCCGGGACACCTAAAGAAAATGGGGGGTTTTGAACTCTGAGTCAAGACTTTTTTTTTTTTTTGCGATAGAACTCCAGTCAAGATTTAATAAGATAAATTTCAACTTTTAATTATCTTAGCTAGATGGAAAATTTGAAATATTTTATTTCTGGTTTGAGGATTTAAATTGCTTAACATTCTAACATAATATAGAATGTTGTATGGTTTTAAGTATGATTCAGATTGTGATTTAAGCCTTTTGGATCATTAATTAAAATATATACAAACGTTTATTGAAGTCGAAACTGGAAGATCCGACGACCCAATTCGCTCAGTGCAATAGCACGTACACCTACTTTTTTGTTTTGGCCAGCACGTACACCTACTCTTAATAAACAAAGCTTTAAATTAAAAAAAAAACCCGGATAATCCGAAATATATACATACGTTTATGTTTAGATATAATTTGGTTCTAGTCTTCTAGATTTGTATTGGAAGTATCCTACTCTTGGCATTTCATAGGTCCCCCTTCAATCCGTTTCCAATTCTACCCTTCGAGTGGCCCCACTACCAATCTGTATATATATATTAACATGTCTTGCCTTTCTTCCTTGATCATAGTTTAAACCAAATCGAAATGGACTTCCCACAAAGGCTTATGACATTCCTTGCCTCAATTAATCAATTTTTCATCAGATTAATCTGTCCTCAATCAGACCAGGCAAGATCACAGATACAACAGCCAACAACTTCCACTATCGACGTCGAGATGCCTCCTCCGCCACAAACACCGCCATCACCTCCTCCTCCTCCGCCTTCGCCAGCCCCAACTTGGACTGCCAACCTCAAACTGCAGGTGGAGGCAAAACCTGCAGCCCAGGAGCATGAGCATTGGAGAAAAGCAGTTTTAACATTTTGCTATACGTATGTCCTCCAAATCCAATTCATGGGAAATGCTGATTATGACTCCAATCATCATTCCTTGGTTGTGCTTTCGGTTCTAGTCCTAGTCGCATTCACTCTTCTCTTAGTTGCTTTGTTTGTCCACCAAAGTAGTAGCACAATTTCACAAGCATTGGAGAAAGTTGCCTTCCTCCTCTCAGCAGCTGCATTCTGCCATTCTCTATCAATTCCCTTCTCATTTGAGCTCCGATGCGCCGTTTGGGCCGTGTTTCTCCTTGCCTTGCTCATCATCATCATCTTCATGTGCTTGAATCCTAACACAGCCCAATGTTAATTAGCAAGTTATTTGTTACTTGTTGCATATATGCATTAGTAATGTAGCATCCCATTATGAAAGTAGTAGTTCAATCAAAGCCTTTTAAGTCCTGAATTAAAGTTGTATTTCTTAAGTTCAGAAAGTTGTACTTTCTATAATTAATAGATGCTTAATAGAAAATATTAAGCATTATTTGATCATTGATTGAATTCTTGTAGTGTAATTATTATCTCCATTTGGGGAAAAAAAGCACTATGATACAGAGAGTTTTCTGTTTCTTTTAGCCATCTAAATGTCTCAAATGATCAAAGTCCAAAACGGCTCCGCGTTTTGAGTTTTGATTATTACAAGCAGACCAGACCAGCGTCCATTGTTCTTCTGTTCCTCCTGAAGTGAAGCACGTCTTCATTTATTATAACCAACGATTGAATCAATGTTTTTTTTTTGTTCTCTTTCTTCTTTTTTGTTAAATTCGGATCTAGACTGTGCTGTATGTCTTCCAAACATAATAAAGGTGCTGCTACCAGCAAAATTGTGAGAATTCAAAGGGGAGTTAAAGTATAAATATCCGCTATATAATTTATTTATCCGATGTAAATGCAACGTGGATTTTACTTACCAAAGTCAAGTATGCGATATATATTTGGAAATAGTTTTCAACATGAATTTAGTACTTTACATGATTTGGTTTAATCTTTGTTCTTATATAGTGCAAAAAAAAAAAAAAAAATGTTTTCAACTATCTGCAAAGATATCCGATATATATATTTATTGTTAAAACTTTAAATTGAACAAACTACAATTCAAATTCGAAGAGGGATATCCGAACCTTACTCCAAATCATAACTACTTGGCTTTTCTGCCCAATTTGAGATACAGTCCTTTGCCATTATGAATTTTTCCCCACACAAACCACCATCAGGCCTCCTAATTTCCACCATACCAATACCGTTTGCTTATCGAAGAATGTTTCCCTAAGAAACTTCCCCAGACTCCTTAGTCGTCCTTACATGAAGAATCAATTTTTGCAAAAATAATTTTTCACAAGTTTCATGGTCCAAAATTCAAACTTTTGTCAACTTAATTAAATCTTTAGAAGCATTCGATTGGAAAGTTGAAAGACTGTGCTATTTGCCTCAAAATAGTTAGCCTTCTTGATTATGATAAAATACAGAACAGGGGAGAAACAGGGGACATGACAATAATAATAGACATTTTCAACATTCTGTATCGGGGCGGATATATGTATAGTTGAGCCCACTCTCAACGTTCAACTTTCTTAACATTTTCTATGTAATTTTACATGGTGCCCACCCTTTCATGGTCTTAGATGCCCACCCTCAAGTAATTAACTCGTGAAAATACCCATTTCTTAATATTTTGTATGTAATTTTACATGGTGTTCACCCTTATTTGGTCGTAGATGTTCACCCTCAATTGATTAACTTGTCAAAATATCTTTAAATCATAACCACTAAACTATTAGAAACAAAAGTTGTTTTTAAGTTTATACATAGAATATATTGTGCCTACCTGAAAAATTTTTCTATATCCGCCGCTGTCTGTAACATGGTTGGTTCTTTAGTTTAATTATTTCCTCAGCCACAACACGAACAAAGGCTTGGTCAAGCCAAAATTTCCTAAAGCACATGATTGCATCTAGACTGTAGCTTTGCATCAAATGAGGAATCAGTTTAGAAGCAAGCTTACTATTTATGGTAATGGTAAATTTCTAGGGTTACAATAGGTAGATTTAAATAAAACACTTTGAGAAATCTAGTTTTCAAGCATCTGAACTCGAACGAATCTCATCTGATGGAGTCCAAAGAATCTTATCAACATCCATTTCACATCTAGACTTTGGAGGATTTGAGAAAACACGTTGATTTGTAAACTCCTTTTCATGAACCTGTTTGTAATGACACCAAACAACAGCATAATGAAAGCTAATTATCATTTGTAAGTTTGGGAATGCCCTTTGATACGGCAACAAAAATTGACCATGCTAACGAAAGTTAATATTATATATTTCTCTACCAAAATGAATGAATAAATAAAAGCAAGAGTTGATAGTTAACCTTGAGTCCTCCTTGAATGAATCCTTCCATGGCATAAATCAAGAAACGTACGACGTCGAAAGTGAGGCATGTCGTCTTGAGTGAATGGAAAATAATTGCCATGCGTGAGACAGTCAGCATATTTCATCACAAAAAGGCCACAATCCACAGAGCTGTATATATATTTGTCCACGAAAGCAGTAAATGTGTTAGCTACATGTATGGGAACCAAAATTGACAATTCATTTCAAATTTTTCTTAACTTAATTAGGAGAGAGTAATAATATTACTTACTTCTTTTGCAGGGGAACCTTTGTTGGAATTATATATGACCAATCAATATCATTGGGTTTAGGTTGATCCATGGCTGGTAATACAACTTTTTTAAACCACTTACGGATTACTTCCTTCTCATAAACATAGGCCTTTACGTCCGATTGAGAATATTCCAATGAATCCAACCATAGCAAATTCTTATTGTCAATGTCAGCACAAAAAAGAAGCCAGTGTTGTTTCAAACACATTGGCAGAAATACCTGTAAATAAACCAAAATGTTAATCAATTTTTATTTTACCTATGAATTATGAATAATTAAGACATCGTATTAAACAGAGTAGTAATTCCGGTATAGAAAAGAAGATTACCCAACGTGTGTCTTTTAATTCCTCCGGTTTTACCCAACTTGACCAATCTTCATTTTGATCTCTAAACAACTTAGTCTGAGTCCATTGTAGTTAAAAGATTATGCTTCTCATATATATAAAAATCTTATATTAATTTATTTAAAACATTGAAGAAAAGAACCTTACCATGGCATGTGAATTGAATGAATGGTGTTTGAGATACTTGTGTGGGAACTTGTCAGACCTTCTTTTCAGCAAAATGAAGAACTGATTCACGACCTACAAAAATGGGCAAGGAAGATCCAAGTAAATACGTTTGGCTAACAATTTGCAAATATAATTTCGAAGGGCAGGTTTACCCTATCATCAATATAGTATCGTTGGGGATTCTGTAAATGAACATCATCACTAGGAGGGATCTCAAGCAGAGATGCCAATGCTTTATCCAAAATTGTGTCTGATCCAACTAACACCCTTCAAAACATATACACAAAAACAAATGAATTTCAACGTCATATCACCACATAATCTTGGACCATATCATATTGGAGTTGATTGTGAACACTTACCCACTTGTTTGCCATTTGCTCAAATATTCCATTTCTCTCCCTGTTAAAGGGGATATCAAGTATGTCCGAACATCCTAAAATTAATCATTCAAAGGGAAAGATACATATAAATGAAAAAAAAAAAAATTAAGCACATGTAAGGTTTATTGATGGTAATAACCTTTTCTGACCATAACCCCGCCCTTGCCTGATTACTTGAACTTTCCAATTCCATTGGTGATGGCGGTGCTTCTTCATCAGATTCGGAAGACAATTCTATTGGTGATGGCGGTGCAAGAGGTAGACTGTCTTTCAATTCGACAATGGGGCAGCTGGTGTTTTCTCTCGTGTTCGGTTCCACATTCAAAGCTGCTAATTAAACCAACCAGAAATCAATACTTCCTCTGTCCCATAATATAAGTCCATTTTAACCGTATCACAAAATTTAAGAAAAGTAGTTACAACTCTAACTTCCATAAACTTTGATCTTCTCTTTTCAATTTTATCCCTTTTCTCTCTCCCTCCACTAAGTCTCTCTCCTCCCACTTACTCTCTCATAGTCAATAAATAGATAAATTAAATTCCAACTAAATTTCTACTACCACTAACAAAGGTAATTTAGATAACTTAGGTACAAATTGCATTGGATTTTAAAAAAAGATTTTATATTTTGCGACAAATAAAATTTCTAGAAGGACATTTATAATATGGGACAAAGGGAGTACTAATTGAGTTACAACAATCAATTGCCGCATAAAATAAAACCCAGGATATAGTCTACTAACTTTGAAGTAACAACTATTTGTTAATTGGTGGAAGAAAAAACACATATAATAGGGCTAAATGCTCAATTTGGTCCTAAAGCTTTGAGGAAATGCTCGATTTGGTCATAAACCTTAAGACCTGCTCAATTTAGTACTAAAACTTTGCAATAATTGCTCAATTTAGTCCTTTTCAGACAGCCCTTAGCAAGTGTAGACCAAGCACTGTTAGATGGCGCGTTAAGTGAAATATTAGCCAGTTAAAATAGCCACGTGGCAAAAAAACCACGTGGAATATCATTTTCTGAATTAAAAAAAACTAAAATTAATTAAGATTAAAGTTAAAAATCCTTAAAACAAATCAGAAAACCAAAAAGCTTGAACCCTAACTCAATTCCCCTTTTTTCTGTGTCTCTCTCGTATCGATTTTTGGCATATAGTGTTTTTAAACTGAAAATTGGGGTTTTCGCGACAATTATTAGCTTCGATTTGTCCAGGAAGTTATCGCAGATCAAGCAGAAACAGTAGAAACAGTTGAGGATATCCTACTCAACCAGTTCATGAAGAAGGATCTGGAGAAGCTTTTGGAGTCTTAGCCAAAGAGAGAGGCAAGTAATCAAATGGAGGTTTGGAATGGAGGACAGAGGGATGAAAACTTTGCAAGAAATAGGTGAATTGATGGGTGTAAGCAGAGAAAGAATCGTAAATCCCAGATAAAAAATTTGTCAAGCAAGTCTTGAAATTACAGCAGCTAGGCGTGAATAATGAGGCAACATGTCAGTTCAAATGAAAGCGCAGAAGCTGCAGAGGGTGGTGCTAGGCACCCATGGCTTGCTCCAATTGATCAGCTTTTGATTCAACAGCCAACTACATCTTGCATTTAAGGTTGCAAGTTTGCGTCTTGGAAGCTCTTGTCAAATTCCATCACCCATAAATAAATAACATCATAATCTGGTTGAAGACATTAATTTCAATGAATATGAATCTAGTTACTGGCTTTCGCATTTCAGGAATGTATTCAACAATGGCATTTTCAAGCACTTCCATTCTTCCAATCATACTTATGGTCCTATTTTCAGCTTCATCTTCATTGGTAGCTTCAGGTTCCATTCAAGACAACTTCATTCTATGTCTCGATGACAATTCTGACCATGTAATTCCTGTCTCAGTTGTTTTTCCCCAAACCAGTTATGCATTTACTTATGTCCTAAACTCCACTGCTCAAAACCTTAGGTACTTGATGCCATCATTGCCAAAACCCGAATTCATTTTCAAACCTTTGAATGAATCCCATGTCCAAGCTGCTGTCACTGATTTTATGAAGAATAAGAAAGGAAAAATCTTGGGAGAATGAGGTGTCGAGAAGAGGTAGAAGAGAAGAGGGAAGACGTTGAAGGAAGAGAAAAATAAAAGAAAATTTTTTTCTTTTTCAATTTTTAACCCTTAGAAGCATAAGGGTAATATGGTAATTTAATAAATATGTCCACGTTGGATGACGGAAATCAAGGCTTAAACTTAACGGCGCATGTCTTACAATCGCCAAGAACTGTCAGAAAAAGGACTGAATTGAGCAGGTTATGAAACGTTTAGTACTAAATTGAGCAGGTTTAAAGGTTTAGGAACAAATCGAGCATTTCCTCGAAGGTTTAGGACCAAATTGAGCATTTAGCCCATATAATAGTAGAGATAATGAAGATATAACTTACTTCCTTTGGGAGATTCTAACCAATCCTTGCAGCATATCATAGCCTCTATGATCTGAGGAGCTAATCCCTTGAATACTGGATTGTCCATCATAACTTTTTCATCAAAAGACGAACCTTGTATGACAGTTGACATAGGTATGGCCAATATACCACGAGCCATTCTCCCAACAACAGGAAACTCTGAAGCATGTTCACCCCACCAACTAAGCACTTCAAACCGATCCGTCTGGGAAGATATTAGCGGTTCTGGTTCCTCCTGAAGATACTTATCAAGTTCTAACTTCCATGAAGCCTCATTTGTAGTAACCTTCCTCCACTTTTGGAATGATTCCAGTATATTCTCTTCAGCATTCAGCGATTCTGAAGAATTAGTATCATCCAGGAGAGTTTTGTGCTTGGCTCCGCAAAAGTTACTTGCATAAACATTGAAAATTTTAGTTAGATCACTACGAATCACCTCTAAGTGATCTCTAGCTGAGTTTTTGCCATAGACTTTTTTGTATAAGTACTCCACAAAGTCGAACTTTAACCGTGGATCAAGAATAGCTGCAATTGCCAAGACCAAGCTACACGTTCTCCAATTGTTGTCATATTTGACATTCATCAATGGGCAGTCTTTTTCCTGCCGGCTCTGTTTCTTGTATGCATTGAAGATGTCCTGCAGTAAACATGCACTTGGAGTTTTGGTGACACTAGCTTTATCCTTGGCCAGGAGATCACTAATAGACCCATCAAAGCTTATACAAAATGTGCTTAAAGGATATGAAGCTTCAAACCGGTTCCAGATTTCTCTCATTTCTTCATCTATCTCCAAACTTGAAGATGCAAAATTTCGTATGGTTAAGGAGCAAAGTTTCTTGTCAAATTTCCACTCTACAAGCAAGCTCTCCAAAGTTTCAAGGAAAATCTTTGGCTCAATGTCATTTTTATGCTCCGGCCAAAAAGAAAATTCATTTTCATACCGTAAACTTTTAAAGGCAATAATATTTTTCTTCAGTACCCAGTTGTCATCAACAAATTGTACAGCAAAACAAGAATTTGTAACCTTTTCACGATCATCTGTCCACAAACTAATCACCAAATTCAAGCGACAAGAGAGCTTATCAAAGTATTCAATGAGTCTACCTTTTTCCTCTTGGTAGACACGAAGTATGTCAGAAGATAGAGCTTCCTGTGATTGGACTTTAAACATTGGTTGCAGATTTTTCACAAAATTGCTGAAAGACTCATCCTCAACCATATTCAATGGAAACTGGAACTTAATAAACATTCTTGCAATATCCATGCGGCTCCTATCTTGATCAAATGAAGAATTACCTTCACCAACACTCTGAGGTTCTGAACCTCTTCTTGCAGGTAAAAGTGTCAATTCTGAATCTTTGATGACTAGTTTGGTTCCCCTGATTTTACATCTATTCAAGTGGTTTCTTAGGTGCGTAGTTCCTTTCTTACTTGAACCATCAAACTTCTTCTTACAATGTGAACATATAGCCCATACTTTCTCTTTTCCATCTTTGGGATCGTTATATGGCACCTTATTAAACTCATCCCAAACATTAGATGTCAACTTTCTTTTCTTAGCACTTGAGACGGGTAACTCGTTCACATCATATGCTTCTTTCACAATCTCAATCTCATTATTCCCTATTGGTTCAAGCGAAGTTTGATTTCCATTTTCCTATTAAATGATGAGTAACAAAAATTATTTAATTCGAATAAATCCAATCATAAATCTTTTCAGCATTGAATTGCAGCAACTCCGTAAGAAGTAAGCAAATACTACTACATACCACCAGTTGATCATGAGGCCCTTGTGTTTGCTGCACTCCGTAATAAGGCATTAATATGGGCGTGTTGATGGAAACCATTTCATTTAATGATGAAGAAGCAGCTCTAGGTTGCAAAGGAAAGCTTGTTGCAGCTTGCATTTCCCCTGATTTGGAATTTGAAGTCTCTCCCCACTTAAAAAAGAAGTAATTAATTAACGTTATTGTCATCATAAAACACGAAAAGATGATAAACGTATGACTCCATAGATTCTGAGATAATGTAAAGCATACAATTAATATAGATACATATATAAGATATTAACCTGCTGGTTATGATGAAATGGGTACGCATTCCTTATTTCATCAGCTTCACATGAAGTTGGTAACTCATTCACATGATCTGCTTCTTTTACCATCTCAACCTCATTATTCCCAATTGGTTCAAGTGAAGTGTGATCCTCATTTTCCTAATAAGTGATGAGTAACAAAAATCATTCAATTTGAATAATGCAGTCATATACATATTTTCATAACCCTTAAATTGCACCTAAAGAGTTGGGGAAATAAAATATATATACCTGTTGAAGAGGACCTTGTGTTTGCTGAACTTCAGAGTAAGGCATTAGGATGGGAACCATCCCATTTAGTGATGAAGAAGCAACTCTAGGTTCCAAAGGAAGGTCTTGCATATCCACTGATTGGTAATTTGAAGTCTCTGATCCCTACTTGGAAAGCAAGTAATTAATGTTATTTTCATCATGAAACCCCTACTCTGAAAGATGATAAATGTTTGACTCCATATAGAATAAATATAGTATACCTGTTGGTTATGATTAAACAGCAACGCATTCCTTATTTCATCACCTTCATATGAAGCTGGTAACTCATTCACATGATCTGCTTCTTTTACCATCTTAATCTCATTATTCCCAATTGGTTTAAGTGAAGTGTGATTCTCATTTTCCTAATAAGTGATGAGTAACAAAAATCATTCAATTTGAATAATGCAGCTTCATAACCCTTAAATTGCACCTACTTAAGAGTTGGGCAAATAAAATATACCTGTTGAAGAGGCCCTTGTTTTTGCTGCAATTCAGAATAAGGAACTCTAGGTTCCAATGGAAGGGTTATTGCAGCTTGCATATCCCCTGTTTTGGAATTTGAAGTCTCTCCCCACTTAGAAAAGAAGTAATTAATGTTAATGTCATCATGAAACCCCTTACTCTAAAAGATGATAAATGTATGACTCCATAAAATAAGGGCTTAATGACCATTTTTCCCTCTAAACTTTCACAATATGTGGACATTTTCCCCCTTGAATTTTTAATTTGAAATTTTCACCTCTTGAACTATAAAAATTAGGACCAGTTGTAAAAACATAGCTGACATGGCATTATGCCACGTCAACATTTCTTGGTGGGTGGGTGGGGGGTGGGGGATTGTCCTGATTTTAATAGTTCAGGGGTGAAAGTTTTGAATTAAAAATTCAAGGGGAAATTTGTCCTTATTTTGATAGTTTAAGAGCCGAAAATTCCAAATTAAAAGTTTAGGGGAGAAATGTATATATCTTTTGATTCTTTTTACAACCTTTATTTCACCTACTTAATAATTGAGCAAATAATATATATACCTGTTGATGAGGCCCTTGTGTTTGCTGCATTTCACAAGAATACTCAGTAGATACCCAACTAAAGCTTAATAATATATTTCTTGATTTGGAATTTGAAGCCTCTCCCATTTTAGCAAAGAATATATCTCCTGATTTGGAATTTGAAGCCTCCCCCATCTTAGCAAAGAATTAATGTTATAGTCATCATAAAAAGTTAAAAACCCTTAAACTGAAAGATAATAAATGTATGCTTCTTTTACAATCTCAATCTCATTATTCCCTATTGGTTCAAGAGAAGTGTATTTTCCAGTTTCCTAATAAATGATGAGTAACAAAAATCATTCAATTTGAATAATGCAATCATATATCTTTTCGAAGCATTTAATTGCAGCAACATAAGAAGTAAGCAAATACATACCACCAGTTGATCATGAGGCCCTTGCATTTGCTGCAATCCGTAATAACGCATTAATATGGGCGCAACTCTAGGTTCCAAAGGAAGGCTTATTGCTTGCATATCCCCTATTTTGAAATTTGTAGTCTCTCCCCACTTAGATTACAAGTAATAATAATTAATGTTATTGTCATCATAAAACCCTTACACTAAAAGATGATAAATTTATGACTGTAGAATAAGATAATGTAGAAAATACTATTAAAATAGAAATATACGTAGGATATACCTGCTGTTTATCATGATTAAACGGTAACGCATTCCTTATTTCACCTTCATATGAAGCTGGTAAGGAACTTCTCATAGGCATTGCTACATGCTGATTGATGTTTGAAATATTGTCTTCTTTCTGAAAATCAACTTTAGCACTGCCATGATTTCTTAATGTTACAAACCTTTTCTTCATATTGCATAAGTTGTCGAAAATATGAAGTGCCAAGGATTCTGGTGTCATAGGTTTTTCCATAGATGAAGGAATGAAGAATTCTAGTACATAAACGTCATCAGTATAATTGTTTTGTAGACAGATTGCAACAACAGCATGTGAGCCAAATTTACGCGCAGCACGAGCAAATGGGTAGTTAGGTCTCTCATCAAGCCGAGTGATGTCTGGTTCGAAGAGGAAAGGCTCATTTGATTGCAGCGCATTTCCAGCAATGCCTTGCCCTGCTTCAAGATTATTTTCTGAACAACTTCTCATAAAGCAGTGAGGCGGGCCATAGTTAATATAATAAGAGGAAGCACTTTCGAGGGATAGAGTAAGTTTCTGGTATGAATTTGACACAGTTGTATTAGCCCCACAAACCCATGTTAAAGCCAATGGAATGTCATGTTTAAAACATATACCTTCTAACATGTCATAAATCTCAGCAGATGCAGCCAATTGATTCATTAAGGAGTGCTGCAGTTAAATATAAATAAAAAATATTAATGATGTAAATAAATAAAAAAGGAGAAAATCTAAAATAACGTTTTCTTTCCCGAATTATATAGTAATTACCTTGGTATACAAAATTAATAATTTTCTAAAATTAAAGTTAATTAGAAATCAAAGTGATTATTTTATAGATAAGGTTTGTAATTAACTTTTCTATCTGAAATTTTAAGGAATGGAAAGTTATATAATATACCTCCTTTAGAACTGGTATAGGTTGGAGTGTATCCTCTAATGGAGGAACAGGATTGATATCTACAGTCAAAGTTTACAAGAAAAAAAGAAGAAGTTATTATTAGTAAAAAAAAAGGCCGTTTTCCTTTTAAATTTGTTTGTTTGTTTGTTTTCTTTTTTTTTTAAAGTTTGCATGAATCAATATTTATGGTGTTTACAATAAAAAACCCTGGAAAATCAAATTTTAGTTACTGGGTTGCATAATTTATTTTTAGTATTTGTTAAAACATGGATAGAAGAATAAACAATACTGTACAAAAACATCTCCTAATAGAAAAGAGGAGAAAAAATGCGTACCTCTTAGTCGAGAGTTAAAACTGGATGGATCGAAGTGATCCACTGAATTGAATTTCCAAGCCGACTGGAAACGATCACCAGAAACCAAACACCCATTTTCCTCCTCCTTGTGATATATTGACTGGAGTGGAATTGGAATCATAAATGCCGCAGATAGAAAGAGGGATCGCCATTGATGAAAAGTGAGGTGTCGTGCAACTCTATTCTTGCCTTCACATCCCACTATGTTTCCTATCTCTCCCCTGCAAATCTTTTCTTCTTCATCAGTAAATAGTAATACCCTATCATGAAAGTAATATGGAAAAGAGTCCTCCAGTCGTTGGACGAAATTGGAGTGATTATGGTTAGCATTGGGCTCTGTTATGAACACAACATCTGGGTTTATCTGCGCCAACCTTTTCAACTCTCTCTCCAATGCTCCCTCCTCTGCCAGCAACTTGTTCAGTTTACTAGAATAGAAGATGACCACAGCTTCGTCATCCTCTGCTCTTCTGCCCAGCAAGTTCAACATAAATGGCAATTTAGGGTTCATTTCGCCCAAACTATTGGCGTATACCATTTGCAAGTTCTTGAATTCAATTTCCATTTCCTCGGCCTGCCTAGCGAGATACTGCTCTTCTCTTCCGACATCTACAATTCCTTTCAGAAACGGTGGTAATACCACACTTACACGGACACATACGGTGGTGTCGCCGCAAACTAATTTTCTCATTCCATCAAATAAATATCCGCGATTACGATGATATAGATGAGGCAGGTAAAAGTCAATGAGGTGAACTTGCTTTTGCTTCTTCCCGTTCAGGACATTGGGCTTAATCTTATTAAGAGGAGATGAATAATAATAAAAGTAATAATAAAAAGGAAGCAGTGAATAGAAATATGGAAGGGAAGGATGGAGTTCGTAAGCTCGGCGAACTATACCTTCCGCATAGTATTTCACCATTCTACCTCTATTATATTTAGCTGCAAGAGTGAAGATCCTCTCCAGGAGTGCATTCAGGAGTTCCAAATTCCCATCTTCAAGAGCACGACCACAGTCTAGTAGTAACTTCTTAAAGTAATGAAAATCCATAAGAGAGAAGGCAAATACTAGAGCGACAGACTCAATTGAACCCAAATTGTTGCTAACACGAGATCGGACTTATATATTATTACTGTAATCCCACAAATAAGAAACCAACACACAAGAACAAATTTGGAGGTGCTGTGCCTGTATGGCCCCAAACTAAAAAGAAAGTGAATCTGCTGCTACCTGCAAGTGAATTTCTGAGAATACAAAAGAAAAGTGATCAAAGTACAAACATAATTGATAATACAAACCAACCATTCCACATAATTGAATTCGTTATTGTGTAAAAAAAAAAAAGTACATTATTGTGAGGTCATGAGATCCCACTTTCACGCGGAATTGACTTACCAAACGTGTTTGATTTGTCAACTACAAATTAAATTCTTAATTTAAAAAAAAAAAATTCTAACTCGTTTTTCTTACTTGATTGAGACTTGAGACAGATTGTCAAAAGATGAAGTTTTATCTCAAAATCCGTCTAAGATCCGCTTTACAATTAATCATGTTTAACTTCATTGATCACAATACTTAAACTCGACCCACTTAAGTAAGTAAATGTCTATAGGAAACTCCTAGGCAATATATCATTTTCAATTAAATCAAAGGTGGACGTATACTTTAAGATCCAGCAGAGTACGCATGATACTAGAGCGACAGACTCAGTTGAACCCAAATTCTTAACTGCTAACACAAGATGAAACTTATTACTTTATACTGTAATCCCAGAAATAAGAAAGCAACAAGACATTTATATTAAGAAAGAACAAATAAATTTGAAGGTGCTGTATGGCCCCAAATAGAAATAGAGAATTGGAGCTGCTGGTACCTGCAAGTGAAATTCTGAGGATACAAAATGAAAGTGATCAAAGTATATAAACACAATAGAAACTCTTCCACATCATAATTTAAATTAATTACTACAATTTTGCCCATGAGCTTCAATTTTGGATATTTTGTCCCTTGAACTTCAATTTTGGGAGGTTTTGCCCCTCAGCCTAACGACACTGTCAAGCCGCTGATGTGGCAATGCCACGTGGGTCGGGTTGGTCTAACGTGTCAATATCCATGTTGATTCGACAGTCCATTGAATTTAGAAAAATTTATTCCAATTATATTGAATCTTTAGAAGCATTATTCGATTGGAAAGTTGAAAGAGTGTGCTATTTGCCTCAAAATAGTTAGCCTTCTTTGATTATGATAAAATACAGAACAGGGGAAAAACAGGGGACATGACAATAGTAATAATCTCAATAGAGTTTCAATTTCACATTGATTTTTGTTCATAAAGTTTTCTTTGTCATTGTCAGAAGACTCGAACCAAAGTCAAATCAATTTCGACCATTGCAGAAACTACAAGTTAATATAGAATGTTGCATGGTTTTACGTATGATTTAAATTGTGATTTAAGTCTTTCGGATCATAAATTAAATAGATATGAAAACATTCATTGAAGTCGAATTGAGGATGTAATTTAAAATCCACATAAAATATATAAGGTGGATATATATATATATATATATATATATGGGATCTTGAGAAAAATCCAATGATATTCTTATACATAAGGGGAAATTAAAGTTTGTTTTCCCAAGTAAGAAATTGATGCAATATATTCAAAACTGGAAGATCCGACGACCCAGTCCGCTCAGTGCAATAGCTCACCTATTCATAATAAACAAAGTATGATCATAAAGAAAGCCTTAAATTCAAAAAGAAAAGGGGAAAAATCCGGATAATCCGATAGGTCTACTCTTGGCTTTCATAGCTTCCTGCTCAATTATTCAATTCTTGTACATAAAGGGAAATTAAAGTTACTCAAGTAAGAAACTGATGCAACATATTCAAAACTGGAAGATCCGACAACCCAATCCGCTCAGTGCAATAGGTCACCTATTCTTAAAGAAAGCCTTAAATTCACAAAAAGAAAAAAAAATCCGGATAATCCGAAATTAGTAGTACATAATTTTATGTTGTTCCAGTGGCCCCACTACCAATCTGTATAAATATAATGCATTGCCTTGGCTAATTTCAATTCCTTCATCGAAGTTTAAACCAAAATGGACTTCCCACAAAGGCTTATCATGACATTCCTTACCTCAATTATTCAATTAATTATTTTCAACAGATTCTTTCCTCAATCAGACCAGGCAAGATCACAGATACAACAGCCAACAACTTCCAGTATGGACGTCGACGAAACGCCTCCTCCGCCACAAACACCGCCATCACCTCCTTGTAATGACAATGAATCCCAACAAGATCAGTCTCCTTCGGCAGCCCCAACTTGGACAATTCCTGCCAACCTCAAAGTGCAGCTAGAGGCAACAGCTGCAGCCCAGGAGCATGGGCAATGGAGAAATGTAGTTGTAACATTTTGCATTTCGTATGCCCTCCAAATGATCCAATTCATGGGAAATGCTGATCATGACTCCAATCATCATTCCTTGGTTGTGGCGCTTTCGGTTATAGTCCTAGTCGTATTCACTCTTCTCTTGGTTGCTTTGTTTGTCCACCAAAGTAGCAGCAGAGTTTCACAAGTATTGGAGAAAGTTGCATTCCTCCTTTCAGCAGCTGCATTCTGCCTTTCTCTGTCAATTCCCTTCTCATTTGAGCTCCGATGCGCCGTTTGGGCTGTGTTTCTCCTTGCCTTGCTCATCATCATCATCTTCATCATGTGCTTGAATCCTAACACACCCCAACCTTAATAATTAGCAAGTTAGTTATTTGTTACTTGTTGCATATATGCATTAGTAATGTAGCATCCAATTATGGAAGTAGTAGATCAATCAAAGCCCTTTAAGTCCTGAAAGTTGTACTTTCTATTAATAGATGCTTAGAGCACACATATAACATTTTGGGGATTTGTTGGAATATGAAGTCATTGATTGAATTCTTCTACTTTAGGGGAAAAAAAGCACTATGATGCAGAGTTTTCTTTTTCTCTTTTAGCCATGTAATGAAGACAAATTTCTTTTTTATTATTCCATTTGTACATTGCCAATGTCTTGAGCGATGCGCACGAGATATAATCTCCAACTTCATATCGGAACAATCATCAAATCTTTAGGTTCATCTTTGGAAAAATTTTCTAAACGTTATGTAATGTGCGGCACTTTTTGTCAATTGGGCAATGAAAGATTTTCAGAAAAGAGATGAGGCTGCGCGAGAACAAGGCTTTTAGGATATCCGAAGTTCTATATAAGAAAACTTTCGGATATCAATAAGTTAATAATTAACCCTGAGTTCTCCTTGTATGAATCCTTCCACGGATTAGATCAAGGAACGTACGATGTCGAAAGTAAGGCATGTCGTCTTGAGTGAATGGAAAATCATTGTTACCATGTGTGAGGCAGTCGGCGTATTTCATCACAAAAAGGCCACAATCTACAGAGCTGTTGTGTATATATATATTTGTCAACGAAAACATTCAATGTGTTAACTTAATTAGGAGAGAATAACAATATGACTTACTTCTTTTGCACGGGAATGTATGTTGAAATCTCAAATGACCATTCATTTCGTTGATTATAACCCATGGTTGGCAATAGAAAATCCAGAAACCACTTACGGATTACTTCTCATAAGCATAAGCCATTCCGTCCATTCGAGAAGGTTCGTTTGAATCCAACCATAGCAAACTTCTATTGTCAATGTTAACACAAAAAAGAAGCCAGTGTTCATTCAAACACATTGGTAGAAATAACTGCAAATCAACCAAAATGTTAATCAATTTTTACCTATGGATTATGAGTTAATTAAGGCCCTGCATTAAACAGAATAGAGTAGTATTTACTATATAGAGAAAGGGAAATTACCTTGCTTGTGCCTTGTAAATCCTCTAGTTTTACCCAACTTAACAAATCAAATTCAGTCTTTGATCCTTGAATCAAGAAAGTCTGAGTCCATCATAGTTAAATTTTTATGATTACCATACTTATATGGATATTATAATTTACAAAGATTAGACGAAAAGAACCTTACAGCAATAGAAGAATCGAATGAATGGTGTTTGAGGTACTTGTGTGGGAACTTGTCATACCTTCTTTTCAACAAAATGAAGAATTGATTCACAACCTTCAAATATGGGCAAAGGTAGATCTAAGTAAATGCATTTGGCTAACAGTTTTAAAATATAATTTGGAACGCAGATTTACCGTATCATCAATATAATATTGTTTTGGATTCTGTAAATGAACATCACTAGGAGGGATCATAAGCAAAGGTGCCAATGCTTTATCCAAAATCTTGTCTCGTCCAACATGCACTCTTCAAAACATATACACACAGAAACAAATATATTTCAACATTATCTCACCCCATATTTGAGAGGATGATTACTTACACTTACCCACTTATTTGGCGACTCTGCCATTTGCTTAAATATTCCAATTCTTTCTTCGTTGGATGAGACATCAAATATGTCCGAACATCCTAAAGCATTCAGGAAAAAAAGATGCAAAATAATGAAAAAACAGAAAATTAAGCTCATAGGAAAGGGAACATATATTGATTGTAATAACCTTTTCTGACCATGCCGGCCTTGCCTTGTTCCTTAAACTTCCCTTTGGTAATAATGAGGTTTCTTCGTCAGATTCAGAAGACAAGTGATCTAACTCCAAGGAATGTGCAGGAGGTGGACCATTGTTTTCTCTTAGGGCAGGTTCCACATTCGAAGATGCTAAACCAGTTGCAAATGAATACTTATTAAGTTACAATAATGAATTGTCAGGCTTAATGAACACTGAGGTTAAAAAAGAAAATATAAAATCCATTAGGCCAATTGTGGTAAAAGGGCACACAGACAAGAGATCATGAAAATATTACACGTACTTTCTTTGGGAGATTCTAACCAATCCTTGCCGCATATCATAGCCTCTATGATCTGAGGATCTAATCCCTTGAATATGGGATTGTCCATCATAACTTTTTCATTTGAAGACAAACCTTGTATGATAGTTGACATAGGTATGGCCAAGATATCACGAGCCATTTTCCCAAGAATAGGAAACTTCGAAGCATGTTCATCCCACCAATTAAGTACTTGAAATTGTTCTGTTTCTGGACAAATTATAGGTACCAGTTCCTCCTGCAGATACTTATCAAGTTCTAACTTCCATGAGGCCTTATTTGTAGTAACCTTCCTCCACCTTTGGAATGATTCCATTATATTCTCTTCGGCATTCAACGAATCCGAAGAATTAGTATCATCAAACAGAGTTTTGTCTCTGCAAAAGTTACTTGCATAAACATTAAAAGTTTCAACTAGATCGTTACGAATCATTGTCAAGTGAATCCTAGCTGAATTATTGCCATAGATTTCTTCATACAAGAACTCCACAAACTCGAACTTGAACCGTGGATCAAGAATAGTTGCAATTGCCAAGACCAAGCTACACATCCTCCAATTGTTATCATATTTCACATTCATCAATGGATAGTCCTTTTCTTGCCGTCTCTGTTTCTTATATATATTAAAGATGTCCTGCAGTAAACATGCACTTGGAGTTTTGGTGATGCTATCGTCTAGCTGATCACTTGATTTAGACCCATCAAAGCTGATGTAAAATGTGCTTAAAGGATATGAAGCTTCAAATCGGTGCCAGCTTTTTCTTATTTCTTCATCTATCTCTAAACTTGACGATGCAAAATTTCGTATGGTCAAGGAGCAAAGTTTCTTGTCTAATTTCCAGTCTTCAAGCAAGCTCTCAAAAGTTTCAAGGAAAATCTTTGGCTCAAATTCTTTCTCATGCCCTAAACTTTTGAAGGCAATAATTTTCTTCTTCAGTACCCAGTTGTCATCAACAAATTGTACAGCAAAACAAGAAGTTGTAACCTTTTCACGATCATCTGTCCACAAACTAATCACCAAATTCAAGCGACAAGAGAGCTTATCAAAGTATTCAATGAGTCTACCTTTTTCCTCTTGGTAGACACGAAGTATGTCAGAAGATAGAGCTTCCTGTGATTGGACTTTAAACCTTGGTTGCAGATTTTTGAAAACAATGCTGAAAGACTCAGATTCAACCATATTCAAAGGCAACTGATGCTCAATAAACATTCTTGCAATATCCATGCGACTCCTTTCTAGATCAAATGTTTTGCAGATTTTACCTTCACCAACACTCTGTTTTGCTGAAGCTCTCCCTGTTGAAAATATCATTTCTGAATCTTTGATGACTAGTTTGGTTCCCCTGATTTTACATCTATTCAAGTGGTTTCTTAGGTGCGTAGTTCCTTTCTTACTTGAACCATCAAACTTCTTCTTACAATGTGAACATATAGCCCATACTTTCTCTTTTCCATCTTTGGGATCGTTATATGGCACCTTATTAAACTCATCCCAAACATTAGATGTCAACTTTCTTTTTTTAGCACTTGAGAGAGGTAAATCATTCACATCATCTACTTCTTTCACAATCTCAATCTCATTATTCCCTATTGGTTCAAGAGAAGTGTAATTTCCAGTTTCCTAATAAATGATGAGTAATAATCATTCAATATGAAAAATGCAATCTTTTAACAGCATTTAATTGCACCAACTTAAGAAGTAAGTAGATACTACATACCGGTTGATCATGAGGCCCTTGCGTTTGCTGCACTCCATAATAGTTGATGGGAACTATTCCATTTAGTGATGAAGAAGCAACCAAACGAAGGCCTTGCGTATCCACTAATTTGGAATTTGAAGTCTCTCCCCACTTAAAAAACAAGTAATTAACGTTATTGTCATCATAAATCCCTTACACTACTAGAAGATGATAAATTTATGGATCATAAGATTTATAGGATACCTGCTGGTTATGATTAAACGGCAACGCATTCCTTATTTCATCTTCATATGAAGCTGGTAAGGAGCTTCTCATAGGCATTGTTACATGCTGATCATTGATGTTTGAAATTTCGGCTTCTTTCTGAAAATCAACTTTAGTAGTACTGCCATGATTTCTTAGCGATACAAACCTTTTCTTTGTATTGCACAAGTTGTCGAAGATATAACGTGCCAAGGATTCCGGTGTCATAGGTTTTTCCTTAGATGGAGGAATGAAGAATTCTATTACATAAATGTCATCATTATAATTGTTTTCTAGACAAATTGCAACAACACCATGTGAGCCAAATTCACGCGCACTAGCAAATGGGTAATCAGGTTGCTCGAGCTTAGTGATCTTTGGTTTAAGAAGGAAGGGTTCATTTGATTGCAGCGCTTTTCCAGCAATGCCTTGCCCTTCTTCAAGAATATAATCTGAACATCTTTCCATAAACCATAGAGACATGGAGCACTTAAAATAAGAGGAAGTTTGTTCGAGAGATAGAGTAAGTTTCTTGTATGAATTTGACACAGTTCTATTAGCCCCACAAACCCATGCTAAAGCCAATGGAATCTCATGTTTAAAACATATATCTTCTAACATGTCATAAATCTCAGCAAAAGCAGCCAATCGATTCAACGAGGAGTGCTGCAGTTAAATATAAATAATATTAACGATGATTGATGAAATACCACCAAAAAAATACCTCTGAAGGAGAAAATGTAGAAAATCTAAAATAGCGTTCTCTTCCCCGAATTATATAGTACTTACCATAATATACAAATTAAATTAATAATTTTCTAATAATAAAGTTAAAAATCAAAGTGAAAATATTTTACCAAAAGTATTATAGTAGATAGGTTTCTAATTGACTTTTCTATCTGAAATTTTAAGGAATGGAAAGTTATATACCTCTTTTAGAACTGGTATAGGTTGGACTGTATCCTCTGATGGAGGGCCAGGATTGATATCTACAGTCAAAGTTTACAAGGAAAAAAAAGAAGTTATTATTACCCCCATAAAAAAAATTGCCAATTTGATTAAAGAATAAAGTAATTACAAAGTTGTGAGAAATGATGAAATTTTTTATAATAAAAGAAAACATCAATGATCATAGTTTATCATTCTTTAATTAAGTCAAATATTGTCATTTTCTTTCTTATTTCTTTACATTTACATGAATTGATATATGGTCACTCTATTGTTTTTTCAAAAGATAGGCCTTATTTCTTTTAAATTTTTTCCTTTTTTTTTTAAAAAAAGTTTGCACGAATCAATATTAGTGTTGACATCAATAAACCCTAGAAAATCAAATTTTAGTTACTGGGTTGCATAATTTACTATATTTTTTAAAACATGGATAGAAGAATAAATAATATTGTACAAAAACCATATCGCAATAAAATATAGGAGAAAAATGGCTTAATACCCAAAATCCCCTTTTAAGTATCATAAGGACATTTTGCCTCATAATTTTTTTTATCCAACTTTGCCCCACAATCTTTTTTTTTTATCCAACTTTGCTCCTTAAAGTATGAAATAAGAACATTTTGTCCACTGCCGTAACAGAATTCAGTCACATATATGCACGCGACTAACTGGTTTGTTAACTGGAAGTTGTTTGTTGACGTGAAATTTCCACACCAGTTAAAAGTGGATCCCACGTCAACTTTTTTACCCTCCAGAAATTGATAAAAATCCAGGTGGTGCAGATTTTTTGGGTGTCGTGGAAATTTCACATCACCACAAAGCCTCGAGTTAACATATTTGTTAATCACATGCACGCATGTGACTGAGTTCTGTTACAGCAGGAGCAAAGTGTCCTTATTTCATACTTCAGGAGGCAAAGTTGGATAGAAAAAGATTAGGGGGGCAAAATGTCTTTTTATTTTTTTTTGTGATATTTCACAGGGGATTTTGGGCATTGAGGCGAGAAAAATGCATACCTCTTAGTAGAGAGTTAAAACTGGTTGGATTAAAGTGATCCACTGGATTGAATTTCCAAGCCGAATGGAAATGATCACGATAGTCGACCAAACACCCTTTTTCTTGTTTGTAATATTGTGACTGGAGTGGAATTGGTATCATAAAGCCCGCTGATAGAAAGAGGGATCGCCACTGTTCTAAAGAGAGGTGTCGGACAACTCGATCCTTGCTTTCACATCCCACTATGTTGCCTATCTCTCCCCTCCTAATCCTTTCTTGTTCATCGAAACATGACCACCTTGGAAAGTAAAATGGAAAAGAGTGGTCCAATCGTTGGATGAAATTGGATTGATTATGGTTAGCATTGGGCTCTGTTATGAACACAACATCTGGGTTTATCTGCGCCAACCTTTTCAACTCTCTCTCCAATGCTCCCTCCTCTGCCAGCAACTTGTTCAGTTTACTAGAATAGAAGATGACCAAAGCCTCATCATCATCCTCTGCTCTTCTGCCCAGCAAGTTCAACATAAATGGCAATTTAGGGTTCATTTCGCCCAAACTATTGGCGTATACCATTTGCAAGTTCTTGAATTCAATTTCCATTTCCTCGGCCTGCCTAGCGAGATACTGCTCTTCTCTTCCGACATCTACAATTCCTTTCAGAAACGGTGGTAATACCACACTTACACGGACACATACGGTGGTGTCGCCGCAAACTAATTTTCTCATTCCATCAAACAAATATCCGCGATTACGATGATATAGATGAGGCAGGTAAAAGTCAATGAGGTGAACTTGCTTTTGCTTCTTTCCCTTGAACACTTTGGCCTTAATCTCATAGTTATAAAGAAGAGACTCATCATAAAGAAAATAACAAGGAAGCAATGAATAGAAATATGCAAGGGAAGGATGGAGTCCATAAGCTCGGCGAACTAGAGCTTCCGCATAGTATTTCACCACTCTACCTCTATAAGATTTAGGTGCAAGAGTCCAGATCCTCTCCAGGAGTGCATCCACGAGTTCCAAATTCCCATCTTCAAAAGCACCAGCACATTCTAGTAGTAACTTCTTTGACTTTGAGCCATCAAAATCATCCATCAAAGTAGGCAAATATTAGAGCGACAGAATCAGTTGAAGCCAAATTGTTGCTAACACGAGATCGCACTTATTATTACTCTAATCCCACAAATAAGAAAGCAACAAGACATAAGAACAAATTTCGAGGTGCTGTCTGTATGGCCCCAAACTAAATAGAAAATGAAGCAGCTGCTACCTGCAATTGAAATCCTGAGAATACAAAAGGAATGTAATCAAATACAAACATAATAGAAACTAACCATTCCACATAATTGAATTCGTTATTGAGAAAAAAAGAATACATTATTGTGAGGTCAGATCCCACTTCACGCGGAATTGACTTACCAAACGTGTTTGATCTGTCAACTACAAATTAAATTCTTAATTTAAAAAACAACCAGATTCAAGTTCGTTTTTTTTTCTTTATATATACATACTTGTGACAGATTGTCAAGATATGAAGTTTTATCTCAAAATTTTAAAAATTCAACATTCTATATCAAAATCCATCTGGTTTACAATATTAATCATGTTTAAGTCGAGTACAAGTCCATTCACAACAATTAAAATTTGATATCTTAATTTTAAAAAAAAAAAGTAATGATGTCAAAAATTAAAAAAAAAAGTACTACAAGTTTTTGACCCACCTAAGTAAATGTCTATAGGAAACTCCTAGGCAATTTCATTTTCAATTAAATCAGAGGTGGACGTACTTTTAAGATATTATGTTTTTAGTAATTTGGTCAATCCAATAGAAATGGATGAGTATATCTGCTTATCAATCTATAATAAGTTGTTGCTTTTAACGGAGGAAAAAGGATTTCAAATCCAACAGAAGATTCAAATTCAACGGATAGATAGGATAAATCTCTACTTTGAATATTTTCCCTTATACTTAGCTGTATATTTTCAAATGTAACCGATCCTTATCTTTAAGAAAAGTCTTGTACTATAAATACTACAATTCAATACAAAAAATATAGAATACTTTTTACCCAAATTACTTCTGTTATCTCAAATCTTTATGGTATCAAGAGCTCAAAAACTCTAACGAGTCTCTTTTTTTTTTCCTGGATTTTTCTTCTTCCCACCCTCCTCCCGCTTTCTCTTTCTTCTCTTCAGACTTCTAGTCTCACTATGTCTTCCACAAATTCAGTCACATCAGCATCTGGCTCTCTTGTTTCTAGCCAGAATCTACCACTATTTACCATCAACGCTGCAGCACATCTTCCCATTAAGCTGACAGCAACAAATTTTCCATCATGGAGGACTCAATTTCAGTCTCTCTTGATAGAATTTGATTTGTTTGGTTATATAGATGGCTCGAAAGCATCTCCACCACAGCAAATACTGAAGACAGGAACCACTGATGAGATGATTCCTAATCCAGCCTTTGAGCATTGGCTCAGGCAAGATCGATTATTACTTCATGGCATGATAGCCTCTTCAACAGAGACTGTTGTCTCTCATATTGCATCAAGAACTTCTTCTCATGCTGCTTGGGAGAAACTAAACAAGCTTTATGCTAACAAGTCAAGGTCAAGGATGATGGCCTTGAGGGAAAAATTAACTGCACCAAGAGGCACCAAGTCTATATCTGAGTATTTTCAAACACTGTGATGCACAGTTGATGAATTGCCATTAATCAACACTGATATCTCTGAGGATGAGCTAGTTATTCATGCTCTCAATGGTGTTGGCTCAGAATACAAGGAATTGGCAGTTGGTATTCGAGCTCGAGTCTTACATCTCGTTTGAGGAACTTATGGACAAGTTTGTCAATTATGAAGAGGCCTTGAAAAAGCAGCAAGGAAATTCTGATTTCAATATTCCCACTGCTCAGTATGCCAACAGAAATAATGCAAGGCGTTGGCAGCAAAGAAGAGGTAATTTTAGTCCCACTAATGCCTCGAATCAATCTGTTTCCACTAAACAATATTCCAATGCTAATCGTGGCAAAAGAATAGTCTGTCAATTCTGTGAAAAGCCAGGAAATCAGCGAAAAGTTGCTACCAAATCAGGCCTAAAGGAACAGGTCCAGCTGCAAATATAAGCACCACTCAATCTCCTGTAGGGTGGCTTGTTGACTCTGGTGCGAATAATCATGTCACCAACAGTGTTCAAAACCTCCAGTTTGCTCAAGAATATGATGGTCCAGATGATCTTCTTATTGGCGATGGCACATGTCTCAAAATTTCTCACACTGGTTCAACTAAAATTACCCCTTCTACTCACCCTTTGTTATTAAATGATGTTCTTTGTGTCCTTCAGTCCAAATCCAATCTACTTTCAGTTTCTAAACTCACTGAATCTAATGATGTTTCTGTTGAATTTTTTTTCTAAAAATTTTCTTGTGAAGGACTTGCACACAAAGGAGCCAGTGGCACACTGCCTGAATAGAGGAGGACTATACTATTTTTCCAAAAACAATCCACCCATATTTGAACCAAAAGCATTGGCAATGATAGGCACTAAAACTGATATGGAAACATGGCACCAGAGGCTTGGGCATCCAAATTTCAGTACTTTGCATTCTGTTTTAAATTCATTTTCATTACCTTGCTCATCAAATAAGCATTTCAGCTCCTGTAATGCATGTTCTTGCAATAAAAGCCATCGTTTACCTTTTTCAACCTCTAGTCTCATTAGTAGAGGTCCTTTAGATGTTATTTACACTGATGTATGGGGTCCTGCAAGGATCGCATCTGATCAAGGTTTTAAATATTATGTGGCATTTGTTGACTTGTTCACACGATACACTTGGTTTTATCCCATGAAGTTCAAATCTGATGTCTATCTTTTGTTCCCAAAATTTAAAAGTCTTGTTGAGAACTATTTCAAAACAAAGATTGTAACCATTTTCTCAGATTGTGGAGGTGAATTTGAAAAACTCAAAGGTTTTTTCTCAGATCTTGGCATACAACATCTCCAAACACCTCCTCACACACCTCAACATAATGCAATTGTGGAAAGAAGAAACAGATCGATTGTTGAAAAAGGTTTGACTCTCATGCATCATGCGTCTATGCCTCTAAAATACTGGCCTTATGCTTTTTCTACTGCTGTTTATCTTTTAAACAGAATGCCAACTAAAGTTTTGGAAAATCAAAGTCCTTTTCAAAAGCTCTTCCAACAGGAACCAAATTTTGAAAAACTCAATGTGTTTGGTTGTTTGTGTTACCCTTGGTTGAAACCTTATACTCAACACAAAATGAAGGCAAAGTCTAGACCATGCGTTTTCATCGGTTATTCCAAAAATCAAAGTGTATATTTGTGTTTGGATTTATCAAGCAACAAATTTTTTGTGTCAAGACATGTTATGTTTGATGAAACAAAATTGCCTTTTAAGAATTTTGCTGCAGGACAGACCATTGCCTCTGGTGCCACTACTGAAACCTGGAATCCTGCCTTTGACACTGACATTATGCTTATTAGTCCCACTAATACTTCTTCTGCAGCTTCCCAAACTACATCCACTAGTGCCACTGAAAATGCCACTGCAATGATGCCACTAATCAATGCATAACCACCACAAATCCCTCAAGCCGAAACTCTGCAACAAACAGAACCTCCTCAGGCAACTAACACTGGTGACTTAGCTCTTGTGTGTGCAGGCTCATCACAAACAACAACAGAAACTGTTCCCCAACCAGGTAATCAATCTCAACGAACACATTCCATGAAAACTAGGTCTCAGAATAATGTTTTCAAGCCAAAAATACTATTTACTGCCACTAAACATCCTCTTCTAGAAACATTTGAGCCAACTAGTGCCACCACTGCCATTAAAGATCCCAGTGGAAGCAAGCAATGCTTGAAGAATTGGAGGCCTTGAACAGAAATGGAACATGGGATTTAGTACCAGCTCCAACAAACCGCACCATTGTTGGGTGCAAGTAGGTTTTCAGAATTAAAAGGAATGAAGATGGTTCTATAGCTCGCTACAAAGCCAGACTTGTAGCCAAAGGGTTTACACAACGACTAGGGGTTGATTTTACAGAAACATTTAGCCCTGTGGTAAAACCTGTTACCATCAGATTGGTGCTCTGCCTTGCTGTCACTAATGGTTTACCTCTGCAGCAACTTGATGTGAATAATGCCTTCTTGCAAGGTGATCTTCAAGATGAGATTTACATGAAGCAACCTCCTATTCTATAGGACAAGCAACATCCAACCTTGGTTTGCAAGTTGAAGAAGGCAATTTATGGCCTGAAACAGGCACCACGTGCCTGGTATTGTGCTCTGAGCAATTTTCTAATCTCTTTTGGCTTCAAGAATTCTGTTGCAGATACATCACTCTTCATATATAAGTCTGGTGATATACTTGCATATATGCTTGTATATGTTGATGATTTGATCTTGACAGGAAACAACAAAGAATTTCTTGCAACATTTACTCAGGCTCTAGCTTCAAAGTTTTCCATCAAAGATCTTGGCAGCCTGCATTACTTTATGGGAATAGAGGTAACCAATACTGCCTCAGGTCTTTTCCTCTCTCAATCAAAATATATTGCTGATTTGTTGGAAAAGGCAAACATGACTGGAGCAAAGGAATGTAGCACTCCGCT
>AWWV01009401.1:0-27525 GCA_001974805.1 Corchorus capsularis | reverse complement strand
CTGCAAGGGATCAGGATTCAGTTGAGGGTGCTTTTTCAGTTAAAGGCAAAGAAAAGGCTCAAAGCAGTGGAAAAGGAAAGAAGATTCAGAAGAAAGGAAAGGGGAAGAAGCAAGAAAGTTCTGGAGGTAATGAGATAGAGAAGAAGCAGAGGCATATGTGCAAGTATTGTAAAAGGCCGAACCATGCAGAGAAAGACTGTTGGTTTAATCCAGACTCCACATGCTCCAAATGCAATCAAAAGGGGCATATGGAGAAAGTCTGCAAGAACAAGCAACAGCAACATAAAAGAGCACAAGTTGCTGAAGATGATGAGAACCAGGAGGAGCAAATGTTTGTTGCTACCTGCATTGCTAGTAGTTCGAGCAGAAATAGGGAAGAATGGCTTGTAGACAGTGGAAGCACGCATCACATGGTGCATAACAAAGATTTATTCAGAAATGTAGATCTCAGCTACAACTCTAAAGTCAGAATTGGCAATGGTGAATACCTGGAGGTGAAAGGCAAAGGTGACATTGTAGTTAGCACTCCAAAAGGTAACAAAGTCATTTCTGATGTGTTATATGTTCCTGAGATTGATGTGAATTTGATAAGTGTTGGTCAATTATTAGAAAGAGGCTATAAGGTTGTATTTTCTGATAATGCATGCACTATTTCTGATTCTACTGGTGTTGAATTGATGAATGTGAAGATGAGAAATAGGAGCTTTAGTTTGAAATGGAAAGAATCTGCTGCATATGCTGCTATTGATAATGATAGTAATTTATGGCACATGAGGCTAGGGCATGTTAGCAATACAGCTTTAGTTCAATTGCAGAAGCATGGCATGATGCTAGATTTGCCTAAGTTAGCTGTACAAAGTGATGTATGTGAAGTGTGTCAGCTAGGCAAGGAAGTTAGAGTTCCATTTCCATTGAAATCAAGCTGGAGAGCTTCTAAAAGGCTTCAATTATTGCATACTGATATAGCTGGTCCCATGAGAACTCCATCACTTAGCAAAAACAGATATTTCATGCTGTTTATAGATGATTTTCCAGGTTTGCTTGGGTGTTTTTTATGAAGCACAGATCTGAAGCTGGTATATTCAGAAACTTTAAAATCTGGATAGAAACTCAGAGTGAATGCAAGATTAAAGTCTTGAGGAGTGACAATGGAACTGAGTACACTTCTGAAAGCTTTGAAGAATTTCTGAAAGCTACTGGGTAGAACATCAGCTTACAGTGACATATACACCACAACAAAATGGTGTTTCAGAGAGAAAAAAACAGGACAGTCATGGAGATGGCAAGGTGACTGTTGTTTGAGAAGCAAATGCCAAAGAAATTTTGGGTAGAAGCTGTTAACACAGCTGTTTATCTGCAGAACAGGCTTCCAACAAAGGCAATTGCTAATAAAATTCCATATGAAGCATGGTATGAAAAGAAGCCATCAGTTTCTCATTTGAAAGTCTTTGGGAGTGTCTGCTATGTGTGGATTCCAGAAGCAAAGAGAAGCAAGTTGGATGAGAAAGCTGAAGTTTGTATCTTTGTGGGGTACAGTACTAATGTGAAGGGGTACAGAGTTTTCAATCCCAAGACAAGCAAGATTGCAGTAAGCAGAGATGTTACTTTCAAAGAATCTGCATTGTGGAATTGGAGAAAAGTGAAGCTGAGGTACCAGATGTAGTTCTTCCTTCCAATGTGCAACAACAAGCAGAACCGGATCAGTTTGATGATGAAAATGTTGATGATCCAGCTGTTAGAGGAACAAGATCACTTGATGAGATATACCGCAGATGTTCAGTTGCTGTTTTGGAGCCAAATTCTTTTACAGAGGCTTCAAAATCTCAAAAGTGGGTTGCTGCAATGGAAGAAGAGATGAGAATGATAGAGAAGAACCATACTTGGGAGCTTGTACAGAGGCCTCAAGAGAAGAATGTGATTGGTGTAAAGTGGATTTTCAAGACAAAGTTGAATCCTGATGGTAGTGTGAACAGACATAAGGCAAGGCTTGTTGTGAAAGGCTATGCACAATCATATGGCATAGACTACACTGAGACTTTTGCGCCAGTTGCTAGGTTGGATACCATAAGACTCCTTGCAATGGCAGCTCAAAATCAGTGGAGAATTCATCAAATGGATGTCAAGTCAGCCTTCTTAAATGGTAATCTTCAGGAGGAGATTTATGTTGAACAGCCTAAAGGTTTCTCAGTCAAGGGTAGTGAAGAGAAAGTTTATCTATTGAAGAAAACTCTATATGGCTTGAAGCAGGCTCCACGAGTCTGGTATGAGAGAATTGATTCCTACTTAATTGAGATTGACTTTTGTAGAAGTCCACATGAGCTAACATTGTATGTGAAAAGAGATAGTAAGGGAATTTTAATACTTTCTCTTTATGTTGATGATTTACTGGTGTGTGGTAGCAGTTCTGTACTTGTGGAGAAATTCAAGGAAGAAATGGAGAAAGTCTTTGAGATGTCTGATCTTGGAGAGATTAGCTATTTCCTAGGTATGGAAGTTACACAAAACCAACAAGGAATCTTCATTGGCCAGCAGAAATTTGCCAAGGAAATCCTAATGAAATTTCAAATGGAGAATTGTAAGTCTATTACTACTCCATTGAATCCTGGTGAGAAATTTTTTAAAGTTGATGATTCTGGTTTAGCAATGCAACTGTTTTTAGAAGTATGATTGGTTGTTTGATGTACTTGTTTGCTACAAGACCTGATATTATGTTTTCAGTTAGCTTATTGTCAAGATTCATGCATGAACCTACTGAGAATCACCTTAGAGCTGCTAAGAGAGTATTGAGATATGTGAAAGGAAGTCTTAGCTTTGGAGTGATGTTCTCTAAGGTTTACAAAGTTGAACTTGTAGGGTTTTCTGATAGTGATTGGGCAGGCAGTACTGAGGATATGTAAAGCACATCTGGGTATGCTTTTACACTTGGTTCAGGTGTTTTTTCATGGAAATCAAAGAAGCGGGAAACTGTGGCACAGTCCACTGCTGAGGCAGAATACATTGCTGCATCAGAGGCAGTAAACCAAGCCATTTGGTTGGAGAGGGTTTGTGCAGATATTAAGCTAAGTGTTGCAAAGAATCCAGTGATGATAAATGTTGACAACCAGTCAGTCATTGCAATAGCCAAGAATCCAGTTTTTCACAGTAGGACCAAGCATATAAAGATTAAGTTTCATTATGTTCAAGAGATGGAACATGAAGGAGATGTGAGTCTGCAGCATTGTCCAAGTGAAGAGCAGTTAGCAGACATCTTCACCAAGCCTTTGTCCAAGAACAGATTTGAAGCTATGAGACTCAAACTCAATGTTTGCATCAAACCATCCAAGGAGGAGTGTTAGATTTGAATGTGTTTGCTAGCTGTTTAAGTTAATGGATGTTATAATTATGCTATGTTTATGCTAAAACAATGTGATAAGTGCAGATTTTCTTTTGCAGTCTTGAATGTATTGAGGCTGTGCATGCTTGACACCTATCTTTGTTTATTTTAATATTATGACTATTAATGCAAAATGCAGAGTATAGAGACATGAGTAGTCTCTGCTCTTTTCTCCTCCATTTTTCAGATTTCCTTATTTTCCTTCTTCATATAGTTCTTAGTTTTTTCCTTAATCTTTCTGTTAAAAACACAACAGTTTTTAAAGTTGCTGTCAAGATCAACAGATTAATGTGTAGTAGAAACTATAAAACTTCAGGTTCAACACAATCACTAACCCATCAAAAACGAAAACTAATCAAACAAAATGTCAATTGAATTGGATATGTACAGAGCTTCAACCGGCAAAGAAAAATAGGAAGAAACAATATGATGAAATAAGAAATGAATTACATAAACCAAAAGAAGGAAAACGAATAGGGAATGGAAAGTTACCTTACCGAAAACAATAACCTGAAATTGGGAAAAACAACGAAAAAGGAATCTTAGAAAATAAGAAAATTTGGAAGAAATAGAGAAGAGAACATGAGATTAAATACCTCTTCGATCTTCAAACTGAACAAAAATACTATAACCCACAAAGAATTTAAACAAAAAAAAATGAATTAATAATTGCAAAAACCTAAAATTGTAGATGAGAAACTATGAAATAAACCAACTTGAAGGGGAAAAAACGAAAGAAGCACAGACGTGAATGGTATGAAGCACAGTGGAAGACGGAGAAAAAGAATGATTGATGAGAATGAAGAAACCAAGGAGAAGTGGGAGATGGTGACAGAGAAGGAAGAAACCAAGGAAAAATGGGAAAGGAAATAAGAAAAGGAATTGCAGAGGAAAGGGAACAAGCGGCAGGGAGGATATAAATTGAGGGCCAAATTTAAGAGTGACCTGGCAAATTATGAACCACATTAACTACCCAAAATCGTCTTTGTACTTGACAAATTGTACTCTTCATTCAATGTTTGTTATTTCACATGGCTAACTAGTGAGTGATGAAATGAAAATTTTCTTTAACGTTATTAGGAGAGTTTAATCGTCAAGAATGACAAGAATGGATTTTTAGTAATGTCCAAATTTGGTGAATAAAGTAAAGTTTCAACCAAAAAGAAAAAAAATGCATGGTGAGTTAAGTCTTAACTTAAGAGCTAAGCTAAGGCATAGGTATTTACGACTAGGGTATGATAATGGAAGAAAGAGATACAGAGAAATGATATTGGACAAAAGGAATAATGATTGCATTTGGCTTGGAGATACGTTAGAAATACTGCAAAATCTGAAGGTAACGAATACAGCAAACAATTCTAAGGCTCAGTTTGGTATTGAGGTTGTAATTTGAAAAAGTTTGGTTTAAAAAAATGCTTTTGAGAAGTGTTTTTTTAAATTACGGTAGAAAAATATAAATAATATTTGGTATTGCTGTGAAAAAATAGGATTGAAGGATAAAATGTCTAAAAAGGATATGCTAATTAAAAAGGAAGGAGAAAAATAATTAGGAATTTTAGTCATTTAATGTCCAAAAGCACTTTTGAAACGCAAAAGCACCTAAAAATTAATTTCTCGGGTTGACTTGACTTTTGCGTTTAAAATTAGCTTTTGACCCAAACCATGATTTATTTGGTATTACGTTTGGGTTCAAAAGCAGCTTTTTTAATTCCAAACACAATATCAAACCAGGCCTAAATCAGATTTTGAGCAATTATTCATCTGGATTTACAAATATTGCAGCAGAATGTATACTTTACAATCTCCAGAGTGAATGAATGAATGAACGGAAACACCAACTTCACTCTTTGATTTGGCATTTTTCTTCTTTTTCTCTGCCAGCGTCAGCATCTTCTTCTACTACAAAAGCTCAACCTGAATCACATCCCAACAATTTTACTACTAATTATAATTAATATATATATATATTATATAATGATGAAAATTGTAGAAAAATAATTAGAAAAAAAAAAGAACGTACATAGTAAATTATGCACAATCTTTAAGCATGAAAAACAAGAAAGAATTGGCAATTGCAAATACTTGAAACATAAAAGAAAAAAATACATGACCTAAAAACATGAAACATTTATAATCTACCTGAAAATTAGAATACATGTGAAAGGCTGAAAGGCAGCTTATTACAAAAGTTCTCCTAAATGACCTTATTTTGCCTTTGCAATGTGTAAGATGAGATAACTAATGGACCTTATTTTGCCTTTGCAATATGTACCTTTGTTCCTCCTTGACTCCTTCAATAAGATTATTAGTAGTTTATCTTTTTACAACTTAATTCAAGAAAAATTTTATTTGGTCATTTATTTTCTGAAATAGTACTACTACTGTATTCTGATATTAGAGGGAACATAAATTAATAGAGAAACGGAAATGGAAGAGGAAAAAATCCATATATATGATTGTGAGAATCTTTTTGTGGATACTTGGATTGGAAAGTCTAGGATTTGCTATAAATGGGGGCTAAATACTCAATTTGGGGCCAAACGTTTGCGGGGGTGCTCGATTTGGGGTTAAACGTTTCAATTGTAACAAAATGGGGCCAAACATTTTCGACACTGCTCAATTCGGGGCTTTTTCTGACGGAAATAGGGCGGTGCACAACACGCGCCGTTAACCTTCCGTTAAACTCTGACGTGGCTTTTTTTTCTTTTTCTTTTTCATTTTCTTTTTCCTTATTTTTTCTTTTTCTTCTTTTTATTTCCTTTTTTTTCTCTCTCTTCTGTTTCTTTTCTTTCTTCTTCACGAACTTTTCTTCTTCACCGATGTTGCTCTGTTGCTCTTAGACGCTGCCAACCACCATGAATCCTTCACCTCTTGCCATGGTTCATGTTAGCTTCAACTTTTGAAAACACCAAAGGTCGCCCCTTTTCACTTTGTTTGGCCGAAACTCAATGATCCTCTCCAAATCTGAATCTGACCCGAGACCTGAACCTCCTCACTCCGGCGAACTAAGGCTCTCGATCATCATTCTATCCCACTATTTCGTCATTTCAGACCTTAAACTTCATCCTAACCCAACCAATTTCAAGAAATCCCTTTCATTTTAACAAACCCCCAAATCTCAAGCTATGAACCCTAAGTTTTTGTTTCAAGAATTTGTAAACATGGCTATTGTTTTTGAAGGTTTTCCATCCGGTAAGTAAGTTGGTTGACAAATCCCAATGTTCAATGAAAGAGAGGTAAGCGTCTCTCTCACTCTCTGTTTCTTCTCTTTTTTTCATTTTTTTTTTCAAAATATTTTGCATATTTTTGAAGTCTTACCGATGAAACCCATAGAAACATGAACACTAATCAATCCCCCAAATGACAAAAGGCAAAATGTTAACTTCACTTTGCTTCATCTCTCCGTTCCTCTATGTCCTTTCCTCTCTTTCATCTGCTACCTTGTTGTCTTTTTTTTTTCTGTCTGCAAATTAACTTGCTGAGACTTTTCCTAGGAAGTTGTTCTTTATGCCTTTTCCACTATGAATTCATTGGAACAAGCATATAGCATGTTGGAGAAACTCTTCTGGGAAACTTTGACAGCAAAGGAAATGCTTCACTAGACCAAAGTGCTTTTAACCCTGCAATTACAGTGAATGGCAAGACAGGGAATAGTGCTTACATATCTGGTGTTTTTCTAGACACTACAGGCGATCCTACTTGGTAAATCATTTTCGTCCCAATTCTTACCGGGTTATTTCATTTGATCATACTGATGACCCTTTCAAATTCATGGATTCATCTCTACATTTCACTGTTGAACCAGGTTTATTATTATACATTTAAGAAACTGATTTTTTTTTTCCAATTGTAAATGTTGGTAAATATTAGTAACTTTCAATTTTGTGTTGTCTGTTTTAAAGGGCCAATGTACCCTTCTGCAAGTGTTGCTTCCTAGTTGGGATTTCTGAATGAATTTGAAGCGGTTTCGAACGCTCCACTTTTGGTTCTTCCTAAAGATGTTTTTTTTTTGCCAAACATTCCTAATTTGGAAATAACATTTCTTCGACTAACAAAGATTTGAATTTTTTTTATCATTTCAATGATTGCACTCCATTAAAATGACTCAATTGCAAGTATGCTGAATGTCACTCACATGGGTTGGAATGAATTTTTTTTTTCCTATGAAGATGGTGATTTATTCTATGAAAGGATTTTTTTTTAAATTTTTTCCAAAAAATCCACGTCATTTGGTTTTTCAGCCACGTGTCTGTCCTTTTAGCCACGTGTCACTCTCACTCTCCCTTGACAGTGCATGTTGTACACCTCCCAATTTCCGTAAAAAAAAAACCCGAATTGAGTAGCTCCAAAAACGTTTGGCCCCATTTTGTTACAATTGAAATGTTTGACTCCAAATCGAGCATCGAGACAAACGTTTGGCCCCAAATTGAGCATTATGGGGGATATATAGTTATTAATATGTACTTTTGGGGACTGAGTTGTGCAGTTTCAGTCAGTATTGCGGTGCTGCTTCCTACAATCAGACAGCTCTTCAGTTTCTGAGGCGTAGGCTTTCATCATTTCCGCTTTGAATTGTGAGCACCGCCCAACCTATTCGGCTATTCCCTCCCCTCCCCTACTTCTATATAAACCATCTTTTCATTCTCTCATTTCACTCATCCATCACCCTTCACTTCATCCTTTCTCTTTCTTCTTCCCTTTTTGCAGTACTAGAATATAGTAATATAATATTTGAGGGAAAAAGATCTACAGAATATGTGATAAGGATTTCTTAATCTTGTTTTTTTTAATATTTACGAGTTTGGTTTGATTTGACATTCCGTTTGGAGATAAAAAAAGCTGTTTTTGAACCTAAACGCAATACCAAATAAATCCTGGTTTGTGTCAAAAGCTGGTTTTGAACGCAAAAGCCAAGCCAACCCAAGAAGCTAATTCTTAGGTGCTTTTGCGTTTCAAAAGTGCTTTTGGACATTAAATGACTAAAATCCCCTAATTATTTTTTTCTTTCCTTTTTAACTAGCATATCCTTTTTAGACATTTATCCTTCAACCTCATTTTTTCACAGCAATACCAAACATTATTTATATTTTTCTACCGCAATTTAAAAAAACACTCCTCAAAAGCACTTTTTTCAAACCAAACTTTTCCAAACTGCAACCTCAATGCTAAACTAAGCCTTAATCTTATTCGAGTTGGGTTGATCTATTATGGAAAGTAAAACTCTATCAACAATGATTTTCTCCATTCACTAGATTTGAACCCGAGATTCTCTAGATTTGAACCCAAGATTCTATTTAAAGGGAATAAGTCCAGACCACTTGAAAGATCCACTTATATGATAACCTTTCATTTCAATAGTTGTAGTAATTTTCCTACCATTTTTCGTTCTTTTTTTCTTTTTCTTTTTGGTTCAGAAAGATGTACAAATCTCAACAGCAGAAGTTCAAGCTGCATATGATACATACATACATACATACATACATACATACATGTAAAAGGTGTTTTGAAGTAGAAGTAATTTAAAATCAATTGAAACAGTTACACTATCTGATTAGCTTCTATTTTCAACAATCATATGATTTTACAAAATACATGGCTGGACTGGATATATATAATATCATCGAGGTGTACAATAAATGAAAAGGGGGTGATCTTTTCTTTCCGTATACAAGAATTACACAGCTTTCTCTGTTTCCTCATTAAGGGTACAAAAATATTAGATACAAGAAATAGGCGACGAACAAGATCAAAATCCCCCCATAAGAATTCAATGTTTTGGTTTTAGGCCAGTTTTTACCTCCGACTCTGACTTGTAACTGTGCAAAAATCACTTTATATCGCCGCAAATGCTTATTTACATGCTTCTCAACCTGCCTGCCTATATGCTGCAATATGAACTCATACTATGCTCGTGCTGGTTCGAGCTATCCTTTGAGCTTCTTCTAAGTCCTTCAGAAACCTTCATTTTAAGCCAAGAACAATGATATAAGAAGAGAAGATGAACACAAAGCAATGAAGCTGCTATATGCAAACATCTGCCGATCATTAAACCAACATGGCAAACATCTTTCTATAAATCGTTTTTATACAATTCATTCAGGACGTAAGATTGACTACCTGCAATGAGATTATGAGACACGTAACTTTCTAATATTACTCGTTAAAATCAGAGACTGACTACTTGGCACTGGCTCCTCCATAAATCAGTTCATTTCAACAATATTCATATTGGAAAATGAGAACTATATACAGACCACCAGCAGACCCTCTCTTAGTATATTAATTTGCATACATTTATAAGAATTTGTTATTATAAAAGAGAGAGAGAGAGAGAGAGAGAATGTACAAGAATTAGTGAATATCCACAGCTTACCTGTTAGAGTTGAGAATCGCCGTCCCACCAAGTATAAAACGAACTCCAGAACTGCTGGCATTTTGCAGAGCAAGAGAGCGTGACTCCTCATAAGTTGTTCCACCAACAATGAATATAATTACCTCTTGTGGCCTGTACAGAGATGGAATATGCATATGTGAGAAATTAATACTTAATCTGTGTATACATCTTTCTCTCCTCGTATATGTGTTATGTCATTACTAACATTCTCTTAGACAAGCAAGAGTTTTCTTAATTAAATTGTCATGCATCAACAGAGTTCCATCCAAAATGACTGACCAGAGCTAAGGTCTGCCTTCATGCATTTCTAAAGTCATTTGATGTAACAAGTAATGCTAGTTGTAGGCCAGCATATAAGCCAAGCCAATTTGGTTCAGGTCACACGATGTTGTCTGGTTGAGTCCGCAAGATTGATTTATTTAAAAGAAAATAATAAAAAAAGCAGCTTGAGACTATGAAAACTTGAGCTTAAATTTCAAGTTTTTTGTGCAAGAATGTACATTCCATCATTTTATCATAAAACCTTTTCCTTTCGGTCCTTTTGTGCCAAAAAAAGAATCCTTTCGGAAGTTCCCATGATCTTGCAACTTGCAGAAAAAAGGTTCTACTACTAATACTTTAAAAGCATTCACCATTTATGGAGCGTTTTTCTTCCTGTATATTATACTAGCACAAAATTATGAGAGGCTGCAAGAACATCAAATTCCTTCAACTTTCAAAATTAGAAGCCACATATTATTCAAAACATTCACAAAAGCAAGATGGAAGTTCAACTATCGAGGAGTATCCAATTTAAAGCAGTAGGGTGATATTATAGTACTGAAGCCATAAATTTCTCAGTAAACGGAGAGATTAACTGTGAACTTTCTAAACAAATATAGGAAAGCTTTGTTTATTATATCTAGCAACAAACCTTCCCTGCTGAAAATGGTTTCCTACAAAAGGGTAGTCCACATCTCGTAACCGTCCTTTTATTATGCTTTCCATAATTTGGAATAAAAGAGGCTGGTGCTGCGTGTAGACATTCTCAACCCCCTAGTATGGAAAGTTCGAAAATGATCGTATTAGCAGATGAAGAAATACTTTACCAAGACATAATTAAAACATTTTGCAACAAACCTTTAGTCCACGAGCCATGTTTCGAGCAATATTCAGAAGATCACGATTTCCATAAAGATCACCAGTTCGTTTATCAACACCTGCTTGCTTTAGAAGAAATTGGACAAGCTGTTGCCAAATTGCCAATAAATTGAAGCCAGTTATTCTCTCATTAAGCCACAACAAAATTAGAATAGCTCTTAACATAATTGCTAATTGAGTCAGCTTCACAGAGAGAATCACTCAATGACAGAACTGACTAGCAAAACAGCTCCAGCTCAGAAAGTTAAATTTACCAACAAAATTTCTAATCAAATAACTAGAATATCAAGAGAGAGATCCAGTTGTATGCAACGCCATAATTAATGAGCATTAAATTTTGATTGATGATTACACATATTAAAAATTTAAGAATGAACATGCATACGTGCATAAGAGCAGACAATATACAAACTAATTAAGACACATTAACTCAAAAGTAAAATATGTGCACATTGGATATGTTACCCCAGGCTTGTACTTGGCAGACCGGGATGCCAACTTGTTAAATAGCTGCATCAACTGGACAGGGCTCTCCTTCTCATAGCGCAAAGCATACAGCATTACTAGGCGTAGTCGGTCAATATCAGATATGCTTTCATTGTTTAAAAGGTTTGTCACTGCCTGCAAAGAAGAATATAAAGGAGGTCATCAGTCCTTGTCAAATGTGCCATGAGCTTTCAAGTATCATTTTAAATCACAAGTTTTTTCTTTGATCATGTACAAATAAATATTATATCGATTACTACCATGTAATAATTTGTATGGAGTATCATTTATCTGAGACTGGCAAACTGGAAAAACTACAACCCACTAAAATGATATAAACAAACACCAAGGACTGATTTTGATCTGCGAATGGAAATAATGAAGGTAGATTTGATGAGTTAATAGACTCTTTGATGAACAAAAATTGAGCAGAAAAATATTGTTGTATAAGTTTGTGTGCATTGTAAATAAATCACGTTTTATTTAAACGGTGATTCATCTTTAGATAATCAGTCTTCTCTAAAGCACAAGAATACTCCTATTCTTACAACAAGAACACTGTAGTAGACAAAACTATGCTCATGTAATCATTGATCTTGAACCAACATCTCCTTGGGAACAAATTCACCATCAAATATATTTCCCAAGAAGGAAAGAAAAAACAAAAGACATACCCTATGCGGCTTACTATCTATTAATTCAAAGGTAGCTTCAATCAATTACTCGATCAGTTTCCTCCCCAAACAACAAATGTGTTTCATTCCTAAACCCCGTTTTCCCCTCTACCATGAAATCAAACTCTTAAAAGTGTAAAGAGTTGGAAATATATTTAGATTGTATTTGGTGCATGGATACGACTGGAATAGGATATTTTGTGCATAAAAGTATTAAACATCCCTTAGTCTACAATAATTTAATGCACAAATATAATCTAATCCCACTGATAGTCCTATGCACCAAACATGGCCTTAAAATCTTTATGGAGTAAACAAATTGTGAAACTGATCAATATGTGAGGACTCATAAACAAATATCAATGAGAAAATATTGAAACATAGATAAAACAAGCACATGAATACTACCTCAAAAGCAGCAACCTGGCCACCATTGCAAGCCAACTCCTGCTCAGTTTCTGAGACCATCATAAGCTTTCTCTCTTCAACTATCTTGCTCATTTCAGTGACCAATGTCACATGCTTTGACACATTCCCATGCATCTTTCTGTACTCTGGGTAATTGTCCACAAATTTGGCCATGTCTTCTGCAGAAGCTCAAAGCATAATTTTTTTAAATGGCATCCCACCAACCTTGGCTATCAGTAAAATTACCAACAAGGAAAACACTGAAAAATGTGAAATACTCAATTTTGTGACCTATTGTCTGGATATTTTGGTTGCTTTTAGCAACTTGCTGAAAATCATCAACCATGCGCTTGATATTCATTCCAATATCTCCAAAGTTTTCATACATGTTAGCTTTGAAGAAAGCATCTTGTTCTGACGAGAGCACAACTTCCTGCAAGCATGAGATTACAAAAATAAGCCGCCAATATATATTAAAACAAATATGTGAAGCAGAGAGAAAAAAGAAGTTAACCTGTTGATCTTTGGGTAACTTGCCAAGGCCTCTCAGATCCACTCTGTTATCCTGAATACCTATCAATTCATGGACCATTGCCTACAACATATAATTCAGCAATATGATGTTGTAACACATTGAAAATTAGTAACAGCATAGTATGCCTTTATAAACCTGAGAAAAGAGTCAGAATAACATGTACCTGATAGGTCCACTGATTCAGCAATGGGGTCACAGGATCATCCCTTCTGTCAACTATCAGCAACAATGGAGACATTTCCATACGTCTGAAGTCAAAAAGGCCACTCTCTTGCTGGTACATTAGTTTCTATAATTACCCCCCAAAACACAACAAAAAGGAAGAAGATAAAATCAGTTCCTTTGCATGAGTTAATAATAATCTCGGGAAAACTTACAAGTTTATCCATTACAAAACTTTAAATTAGTTAGACCAATACACACATATGGAAGGAATTCATCAGACAACTAATTAACCAAAACCTATAACAGTTTTTGTTAATAAAATCCAGAAAATCAGCTGTATAAATGCTTGAAATAATTGCAGGTAATGCAGTTTCACTTACTGCTGATTCATGTGCTATCCTTTTTGCAATATCAGAGGCCCTTGAATATCTAATAGTTGGTCTTCGTTTTAATGCCAAAAAAACCGCACCAATACCATCAACAGCTCGGTCACAGAACTGCTGCAAACTAGAAGGATCCATAACTGCTGGGAGCATGTAATGGTGATTTGAGGGCATGTTTAATGTGAAGTGGTAAGGATCAATAGCAACGAAGTCAGCATAAAACTCCTGCAAAGTAAAGATGAGAACCATATTAGGGCCAAATCCAAACTTTTAAATTCTGGTCTTAAATTCAGGGCATCTCTGAAAATAGCCTTCAATTTTATTTACACACTCCAGAAACCTATGGAAAAAACTATGATGCAAACAATAATTCAAATTATGGGCAGGTGAACCATTTCAAGCCACTATATGAATATGCTTAATCATGACCCCTTTCAATTTTGGCAATATGTCATCTATTGATATAGAAAGGGAAAGAAAAAATCTCCATATATCAAACCATTAATACAGTGACCTCATGAAGTTAAAGAGTTAGAATCATCACACATTGCTGCTCTCAGATAAGAAGAGTGCTGGATGGGGTAGCTTAAAATGTACTTTTAAAGATTTTCAATTAAACAATGTGCAATAAACAGTTGAACCTATGCCATTATCTTAGCATCTATTGATCTCACTTAAAAACCAAAAAAGGCTCTCTTTCTCCATCTTGTAGCAGATTCTTATACAATAATGAACCTGGCTTCATATTTTTGACAATTTTAATGGAAGTTGATGAAGAATTGCAAACAATACATAAATTCCAGTCAAGACAAAGAACAGCAGCATATTAGACTTGCCTGAAGTTGCTGGACAACTTCCTGTTCATCTGAATCGGCCAAAAGATGAATCGGGGTATCCTTCAACATGTTGGAGAAAACTGTATAATTACAATACAAGGTGAAAAAGGACTTCAAGGAAAACATGTAATACCAAGTTGCAAAACACTTTCCAAGTCTTTATACTAAAATCAAATTGTAGCTATGTCCAATTGCAAAAGATACAAAGAACATACACAGGTGATACTCTCCAAACCTAGGATTGGATAGCTGACGCCGCATATGCTGAATATTTTCCGATGTAGGCCGAAGAAAATAAACTGCCTTGAGATGTGACATAGATTCTTTTGACTTCGAAATGGAATCTATCAGTTCCACCAAAAATACTTCTTTCTGAAGTAGCTCTGACTGTGAATAAACAACACTCACAATGCTAACCTGTGACTCAGAATGCAGTACTACCCACAATCAGAACCATAAGTTTCCTTTCTTTTATTATTCAGTTAATAATTTAGGTTGCTCCATATATGAAGAATCTCCATTAACTAGCAAAAATGCAAAATAAAACCTTGAATTCTTATGAAGTTGAAGTTATCAAAAATAAGGGACGTAGACACGATTCGTATTTCTTCCAATATAAGAACTTCACACCAATGTGTTAGGTTGGAAACTCAAATAGACAGGAATCTTAGATGTCAGGGACTTCAAGGAGTTTTAGAACCTTCGGCTACTACTAGAAAGTATACTAAAGTACCCAATACAAATCTCACCTCTTCCTCCATTCTTCTTCTAGGTTCTTAGACATTCTATTGAACATATCCAGCACCTCCAACTACATCATTCAACAAAATGATCAAACTTCTAGCTGAAACAGTCTAATTACTTATGGCTAAATCGAGTTAGGCTATAGATACTCAAACACATACCATAGAAATTGACAAAACTCATGCAGCAACTATAGAAAGGTCAAACAACCATGTTAAGCTTCATCCTACCAAGAACTAATAGTCAATTGAGCTACAATATGCCGCAACAGCCAATTTCTCACGAATGGAGAAGAAAGATCCATTCAAGACAGAAGCAAACTTAAAAAAGACAGCAATAAACTCCGCCTAAATAACTGTTGCAAAATTCAAGGCCGCATTTCGAAATACGTACCAAATCTGATTTATACAAGATTGGAATTGATTACTTCAGCTCCTAATTATATCCAAATTCCCTGATTTCTACCCTCAGATCATAACAATTTCTCACTACTCTAGTTTCAATCAAAGCGACCAGATATTTGAAATCAACGATGGAAATGAAATCAATAAATTAAGGTAATAATTTGATAGCAACTAATAAGACGAAATTAAAGTGAATTATGATTAAAGAGAAAAAAAAATTAGATTACCGTTTGAGAATCGAGAATGAGGACTTTCATGCCGGAGATGTCCTGTAACATCCGATTGACGTAATCCCGTACAGCCGATACTAGAACCATCGTCGATTTTTCTCAAAACTCGCCTTTAAGATCAACGGCTTCGATTGATGATATGGTTACGAGCTGTTCCCAGGAAGTTGGAGCAGTTTGTTTGATTTCTTTTTCTTTGCTTTGCCTTTTTTTTCCCCTTTTGTGGAAGTAAAAAGAGGATTTAGATCTGCTTAAGCGTAGAGGGAAAATAGAATTTTTTTTTTGGCAGAGAGGGAAATAGAATTTTCAGAAGTCTTGAAAATGCAAGAGAAGAGTAAGACGAATCTCAACGCGGCGTTTCATTCTAGCAGTTTTTTTTTGGCAGGGAGCAGCGTTGTTTGTTTGTTTTTTTTTCTTTCTTTTTCTATGAACATGATATTTAAATGGCTTACACAATAAGAAGTAGTTCTCTTCTTTCCAAATCTCACTCCGCTCATTCCAGAATTCGAACTCGAGACCTCTCGTAAGAAGCCCCAATCTTTAACCACTAGGGTGTCCCCTTGGGGACAGCAACTTTGTTAAGCGCCGCGTTTCCCTTACATCTCCTTTTATTCGAAAGATGTTTTTTTTTTGTGGTAGAGTTGGTTCAAGTAATGATAACAATGGTTTGATTCTGGAATTTTAGAATCGGAACCGAGTTTGTTTGGCATCATTTCCGTTTCCTGTTTTCTATTGCCAATTTTATAATTTTGGAAACAAAACAGTGAAAACATTAACATGTTTGGCAGGCTGTTTCTGTTTTCAAAATTTTAGGAAACAGAAGCAGTATTTTGGAAATTAGTGGAAGCAAGAATTTTGTGTTTTCATGTTTTTCCAAAACACAGAAATTCATTGATGAATAGTAACTCACATGCTTTTTCACCATTTTTTTAAACTTTTTTATTTGAAAACGTACAACCATATTGAATATCCAAACATGTTTTTGTTTTCAAAAAATTGACAACGCAACAAAAACAAAACGAAAACTGTTAGGGGCCAAAATGGGAATAGCCTCGAGCCCAAAGCACACCCACACATTGTTTAGGGTCAAAATAGGGAAGGCCAAAGCCCATACAAATCTCCTCCCAAACACTCACAAAATGGGACCAATTATCTCTCTTAATAGCCCAAAACACATTAATCACAAGGGTTATTTCTTACCCAAATATCAAAGGCCCATTTCTCTTACCCAATAGCCAAAGTCCCAAAACACATATAACACATTGGCAACTCTCTTTCAAACATACAAAGTCCTTAAACACATATAACACAGGGCAATATTCTTTCAAATGTGATAAAACCCAAAGCACATGTAACACATGGGTCACCTTCTCTACATGGCAAAGGTCCATAGCACATGTAACACATTGGACCTTGACACCCTATTACTTCTTCTACATAGCAATGACCCATAACACATGTAACACATTGGGCCTTGCTACTTTACTATCTCTTTCGGGCCCAAAAGCATTGTCCATGACACGTTGGGCCTTACTACTTAACCAACTATCCAAGTGGCATAAAGATAAGGAGCACAAATGACAAAATCTTAATCTCCTGCCGCAACATGACAAAGCCTAGCTACTGCAGAAAGCATCTTTAGGGAAGTATGTTAATTAATTCGAACTTCCTTATATCTTTTTATGGTAGGAGTTAGTGCTAATTAATCACACTTGCAGGATTAAATCGTGGACCAAGCCCACATTGGGAACTAATTGGAAGCGTGGATTGGCGGCAAAGAAGATAGAATCTGCTCAAAACACCATCTTTGTAGAGGGACAGCCATGCTTGATGGCTAATCCTTAACCCAAAAATGAAAATTGGGCTGTAGAAAATGGAATCAAAACAGGCTGGTTACCTTGAAGGGAATCCCCAACCACTTTGATGAGGAAAGTGACACTGCCGATAACGATACTTGCTTACTAAAAACGGGACTAATTTCAAAATATGGAAATGGACATTGTTAGAACTCTCAAATCGGAAGGTCTCCTCTTCCATGGATCAAAGATGTCGATTCCCTGATTGGATTCCAAATCAGCAAGAATCAAGGTTGAACGGACCACTGGGCAAAAGTTCCGACCGGGTAAAGAAGAGGCTATAAATGGCGACCTCCAGCAGAAAAAAAGGCAGCTATCATCACCTATCAAGAGCCATTCATTATCATCTATTTTCACTCAAGAACAACAAGTAATCAACCAAGAAATTGGCTTTGCTTCTCCAAATCATTGTTTTTCTCTCATAGTTGAAAGCTTGTATTTTTTATTCCATATTTCTCACTGTATTCCTTATTCTTTCTTCCAAAATTTCACCTTCTAGTTGTTACCCACAAATTCTGGAAATTAATGAGAATTTTCTGATTTATTTCATACCAAGAAAACATATTTTAGTGTTATTGTTCTTCCTTTTCATCTTCCTCAGTTACTCTTCAAAAGCTGAAGTAGTTACTCCTTGGCCCGATTCAAAGGAAAGTGACTAAGAATGGGACAAAGGAAAGTGAAATGGAAAGAAGAATGGGACAAAGGGACAAAAGTTTATATGTTGAAGGGAAATGTTAAATATAAAATTAAGTCCCAATATTCTACTAAATTACCAAAATGCCAAAATAAATTAGCAAAAATCAATTAAATGACCCTTAATGCAAATATAAAACTAAATGATCTAAAATAAACGATATGATCCAAAAATGGGTGTCTATAGCTGCCCCTTTTTGTGCGCTTTCTAACTATCGAGAAGTTTGCAAAGTAGTACTTTGCATACTTTTGGAAGTTAGGAAGTGTGCAAAGACGTAGATACCCGTTTGATTATAGCTTTAAGAACTTTCAGAAGACAAGTAATTAGAAATCTTGAGGAAAGACCGCCCTGGATCAATTGAAAAATAACTTGAGAAAAACCACCCTAGAATAAGTAACTGAAGAAGAAACACCCAAGATTGACCAGAATAAATTGTAGAAACTAAATTGAAGAACGATCACCCCTGATCATTCTGAAATAAACTGAAGTAAGACCACCCCCGATTGTTCTGAACTAAATTGAAGAATTGAAGAAAGATCACCCCCGATCATTCTGAAATAAATTGAAGCATTGAAGAATTGAAGCATTGAATAATTGAAGAAAGACCACCCCCGATCATTCTGAAATAAATTGAAGCATTGAAGAATTGATGAATTGAAGCATTGAATAATTGAAGAAAGACCACCCCCGATCATTCTGAAATAAATTGAAGCATTGAAGAATTGACGCATTGAATAATTGAAGAATTGAAGAAAGACTACCCCCGATCATTCTGAAATAAATTGATGCATTGAAGAATTGATGAATTGAAGCATTGAAGAATTGAAGAAAGACCACCCCGATCATTTTGAAATAAATTGAAGCATTGAAGAATTTAAGAATTGAAGCATTAAAGAATTGGATAATTGAAGAGTTGAAGCATTGAATAATCGAAGAATTAAAGCATTGGATAATTGAAGAGTTGAAGCATTGAATAATTGAAGAAAGAGATCATGCTGAAATAAAATGAAGCATTGAAGAATTGAAGAAAGAGATCATTCTGAAATAAATTGAATAATTGAAGAATTGAAGCATTGGATAATTGAAGAATTTGAAGCATTGAATAATTGAAGAGTTGAAGCATTGAATAATTGAAGAAAGAAAGAAAGACCATCCCTGATCATTCTGAAATAAATTGAAGCATTGAAGAATTGAATAATGGAATAATAGAAGAATTGAAGAGTTGAAGCAATGAGTAATTGAGTAATTGAAGAATTGGATAATTGAAGAGTTGAAGCATTGAATTATTGAAGAAAGAGATCGTGCTGAAATAAATTGAAGCATTGAAGAATTGAAGAAAGAGCACCCTCGATCATTTGAAAATCAACTTGGATTTCTGAAAAATAACTGGAAGACCTTCCTCGAGTCATCTGAATATCAACTTAAATCTTTGTAAATTCATTGAAGACCTGTCCTGGGTCATCTGAAGAGAAATCAAATTAGATTTCAGGAAATTAACTGAAAGACCTGCCCTGGGTCGTCAAGAGATAGACTTATACTTTTGAAAACTTTTGAGACGACTTGTCTTGAAGATGAATCCTGATTTGCTGAAACTTTCCTTGGAATACTTGGTTCCAGATATGTTCTATCCAGTTTCTTGACTTAACCCTTTTTTGAACTGTGACTTATTGAAATCTCAGCTTGTCTCATTCCATATCTTTCTCTTCATGTCTTGCCCTAACTTTCCTTTCTTTGCCTATCTTATACCCCTGCGCTCCTTCTGGACTGTATCTGTTCTTAATTCTGATTCTTTTGCCCTGAGTGACTTCTTTGTCTTGCAAATTCCTACTATGAATGAGGATGGAATGTTCTAATGTATGCATGTATGAATGCCCATGAATGCCTAATGACTGAATGTTGAATCAATTAAGGAAAGTAAAATCATTGTAACTTCTCTTGTTTTACCCACTGCCTCCTTGACGAGCTTCCTTGGTTTGATCTTCTATGAATGACTGGGATTTAGAAGATTCCACCCCCCCTTTTTCTGACGATCACTTTCTTTATCTCCCTGCACAAACTTGTCAAGAGTCAAAGTTTGAAATATGATGAACATGTAGCTTAAACTTCTTGAAACATGTTATAATTGCAATATGATAAAATGATGCCCCATTTGCCCATGACAACATATTATCATTTTGTTAAACATGCCCCTATATGTTGCCCTACTTTCAATAAATTGGTGACCACCACTTGTAAGACTTTCTCGTATGAGATCTTTAACCTAACCTCCGTCTTAGACTCACAAATGGAATGGAAACCTTTTGCAAAACTTATTCAATTTGTCATTTGTCTCAAAAATGATTTGTATCAATACTGGTTATTGAAAGAAGTATGGTTCAAAGGGATTGGAAGGCAATTGTCAAAAAAGGTTTATTTTGGTGCGTTGATCGCTCTTGATAAGGTTGAAATATTTGATAACTTTGTCAACTCTTATTATTTGAATCAATGCTCATTGCTATAAAGGAGGTCTTAGTTCTCTAACTGTTTTGACAGACTTTGTGAGCCTTTGAGAATTCCCATTCTTGCTCTAGATTGCCCTTTTTTTCGGGTTTTCACCCTAGAGTTTTATCATTTTCTTTTTGATCTCTTTCTCCTTCTTTTTTCTCTTTCTTCCCCCTTTTTTTATTGATTGCTTCACCATGCACCTGCATTTGAAAAACTCCTTAAAACCAATTTTCTCAAAAAACATTTTTTCTTTTGACAAATCAATTTCTAATTTTAGAGAAAATCCTTACACCTTCAATATCCTGACTTGATCAAAGATGGACTTTATTAGGCACGTAATGTGGGATTGGGTTAGGGGTGCCAAAGAAAGGATAAAAGGCTCAAAAATGTGTTTGAGGGTGCTCGATCCAAGGATCACTTTCTTGTTTGTTTTTGCTGCAATGTCTTTTCATTTGTACACTTTATTTGATTCCCAAACTTCTTCTTTTTATTGATCTTCACATTCTTTCTTTTTCCTTTTTGTTTCCTTTGGGTGAATTTATGACCCTTTCTTTTTCTTTTTATTCTTATTTTGTTTCCTCTCTTCTCCTTCTTCTACTCCCTTTTTCTTTTTGTTCACATCATCTTTATTGACATGCTTGGACATCTTTTCCCAATCTATGACAATTTTCTCCTTTCCCTTTTCTTCGCACCATCTCTATTAGTGTGCTTGGGTATCCTTTTCCCAATTTGCAACAAGCTCTACTTCTTGATCAGGGTTTATTCCAGTGTGGAGGGTGATCCTTGATCAGGGTTTATTCGAAAGGAAATCCATAAGTCTCAAAAATTCACAATGGATAATTTTCTGCAAGTGAAGGGATAAGAAACAAAGCCATTTATCATTTCAAATCTGGATATTTTGATGAAAAACAACCCTTAAAAACTCAAAAACATTTTGAAAACTCATTTTTGAAACCTTTTTCTGAAAACAATTTTTGAAAAATGTCTCTTATTTTGACTGTCCTGAAATTCTGTGAAAGCACATGACGTTGTAATTTGATTTCTCTTCTTTTTTTTTTTTCATTCTTTTCACTTTCTTTTTTCTTTTCTGATGGGAATTTAATAATTGATGTCTTTTGCCTCATTCTCTTGACTGATGACCTTATTGATGAAGATGAGCATGTTATTCTCACACTAAATGTTGCCCCCGCTACTAATCACAAGAAGGGTAAATGTTCTTTGACAAGTGAAGTGATTTGAAAGGTGTACTTTTGGTGGGCTTATTTGATTTCTGAACTGATTTATCTTCTCAAGGCCTGAAAGTGATTTGAATTTGACCTTTTCAACAATTTCCTCTGTGACATGAAGAGATCTCGATTTGTGTCTTCAAAAAGTATGGGATTTCAGGTTCAAATTGATTCCCAAGAAAAAGAATGGGCTCTTTTTGGTATCAAAGAAATTTGGGTTTAAGCAAAGTGTCAAAACAAATAAAAACCTTTTATTGAAAATACTTTTTCTTATTTTATTCCTAAAAACTCCCTTATTCCTTTGGTCATCGCCCAGACGAAGGTTATTGCCCCTAGCTGAGCACTTTTGAAAACTGTCTCTGAGGGGTGATCACTTGACTCTGCCAATTTTATCCTTTTTTCCAATTATTGACAATAAAAGTGTAACAACTTTAACTATTATAAACACAAGGCAATCCTTCATGCTTGAGAATTTAAAAGACAATAATTAAACCAAAATGCTATGCACATATGGGATATGCTTCAAGGTTTCGAAATTTCCCCTTTTAATAGGCTTTTGTTGTCCATTTTGTGACTGATCTAAGTTGTGTGACCCTCCATTACTCGAGAAAAAACCTTCGATATAGCCTTCAACTTTTTTGGTCTGAAATCCCAGAGTCCTCTATTGACTGGCTATCTGTCTGAGCCGAAGGCGACTTCACTGGCATGGTCTGCCTTCTTACTAGACATCTGAGGAAGGAAGCTGATAGGCATTTATTTTACTTAGTTATCTATGCTTAATTTGTATGTTTTTAATGCATATCTTGTTTCATTTCTACCTAGTTGCTTTGTTTTTGTCTTATAGGTACTTTTGAAGATGCTAATGATGAAATAGGACAATTCAAGGTGGTTTCGTGAAGTATTTGGAGAAGCTATTCGGATCTCGGGACTTGACTACGAAATGGACAATAATGGAATCGGAATTCAAGCAAAGAAGAACAAGATGAAGTTCCTGATGCTCCCCGTGAGTGGGGAAGCACCCATGCCGAACCTGTCAAGCTCCTGGATGCAAATAACTTTCTGAGGCTACCCGAGAGCGGGGAGGTACCCTTGCCGCGAACGGGGAGGTTCCTGACAAATTGCGATTTTTGATAGATTTTCCTATTTTCAATGGGCTTTTCTCCAGATTTGATCTTAATTTAAATCCCACGACTTATGGGCTACATCTAGACCATAGTTAGCTATTTTCCTAGTCTTTTTAGGATTTTAAATATATTAATTAATTAATTATTTATTTCCTAGTTATTTTAGGATTAGGTTTTAGCCCCTATATAAAGGGAGCCTTTGTACACAATTCTTCACAATCAATCTCTTCTATTATTCTCTCTTCTACTTTTCTTGTTCCTGGTTTTCACCAATTATGAGATAAGTTTTTCTCTCCAATTCCTTGCTTAGACTTTTGGGTTGATTTGTGAGATTTATGTTCCTAACCTGATTATTTATCTTGGTATTTTATGATTTCAGATTTATTCTTTATGCTTATATAATTCATGTTAATTTGGGTGGCCAACTTATTAATTACGGTTATAAATCTATTGCTAGTTGGAATTCTATACCGTTCGGTTAGGTTTCACATGGTAGTAACTAGTGAATGGGAGGGGTTATCAAAAGATAGCTGGAACTCACTAGGAAATCATGAATGCAAATTGAATGCTTGCCCGTTTGGGGAGTGTTATTTGTGTAGGCTATAATTCACTATGCTTAATGTTGTTGAACCTTGAATTCTATTGTGCGTTTGCCATAGGGTTAGGACCTCAATTAGGCTAGTTAATAGCGTTCGCTTTAATTAGTATTGTGGCGAATTCATGGGATTGATTAGCGTTCGTTGTCAATCTACGCCTTCTATCTTGATGAATATGTTAATATCTTTTGTTTCAATGATCAAATCAACCTGAATAGTCGATGGTTGGGATTGGAGTATTTATTTATCTTGTTGCTTAATTTTATTATTTTCTTGTTAATTTATTTTTATTGTTCACTTAATTCAAAAATCCCAAAAATTGTTACTTTTTGGATTAATTAGAGTAAAGTAGTTTACACAACTCTCTATGGGATCGACCTGAACTTACCCTGTCTATAGGAAAGTTTAGTAATTTATTTTTGGTGGTAAACGACACCCATCAAATTTTGGCGCCGTTGCCGGGGAGTTTGTTTATTTTACTACTTTACTTTATTTTTGTGTTTTTGTTTTTGGTGTTCTTTTTGTAACTTTGCAGGTTTAGGCATTAGGCGCTTCTATTCAAGTCACCCTTTCATTCGAGCCTTGAAGGATTATTGGAAAAATTTGGTTTCCTAGTTCCTTGAACTTAAATTCGATTTTCTTTATTATGGAGCAATTTAGTTCTTATCTTGGATTTTCTTATTATGAACCTTATTGCAACCATTGTTCTTACAATTCACGTTATGAAGATCATCCACCATATGAGCAACATGGAGATCAACATTTTCATAGTTCCTACTATGAGCCATATTCAAGTTATCACCAATTGGACGAACAAAAATTCAATTCTCACAACATGTTCAAACTCAACCAACAAATTATGAGCAAAACTCGAATTTGGAAGCAACTTTGCAGAAGTTGACTGAGAGTCAGTTGAAAAGAAATGAGACCTTGTTGAGACATAATGAAGAGCTCGCAAACATTAAGAATCAAATGGGGCAACTTGTTGCTTCCTTAGGAAGGATCGAAGCTTACCTCGATGCCCTTGAGGAAGACAAAAATGAAGCATGGGAAGTGAACGAAGGTGAGAATGAAGCTGAAAAAGAAGAGAATTCAGATAATCTCCTGATTCAACCTCTGGAGATGTCGAACTCGACCTTCATAGAGGTCGAAACAACAACTTGCCTAGATGAGCTTGAAGACATAACTTCTTCAGCAGATCAACCTCAACTCCTTCCCAAGCCAACTTGAAGTGAAAATTCTGCATCTAAAGCCAATGTGGTTGATAAATCTCCTCCAATTGAGATTTTGAGATATGAGAATCAAGATTTCCTAGGGATTGAGAAGTTTTTGAAGTTTGGGTGTGATCGTGTCGTCTATGACCATAAAAATAATCCCCACAAATAACTAACTAGAATAGCTAGGGCAAGTAGGGGTCGAATCCCACAGAGAAGGTTTATGTGATGAACAATTAAAAGATAGAAAGATCTTTTCCAAAAATCGATTAGAAAACAGGGGATTGAATAAATCAATTATAAAGAAAACAATTAAACTAAAAATAAAAGCAAGCAAATCAAATCTAAATCTAAATCTAAAGCAGATTATAAAGCAAATTAATAAAGCAGATTAATAAAGCAAACAATAATTATAAAGCATACTTCTTCACCAGTGGTATCCTTCAATCAAATTAACTATGGATCCTAGATTTAAAAGGTGAATTTCGCATCTTATTCTTGACTGACAACTGATATAGGTTTCCCAACATGTATTTTAGATAAGAGGTCGATTAGAGCTGCAGTTATCCCTATTATTCCTTCAGTGACCAATTACTTTCTTAGGGCTTAAAGATCACTTGAGAACAAAGCATTAAGAACAGTTAATTTTACACACATGCCTATAAATAGAACCATACGAAGAGAAATTTCTCGCCCTCCGGTAGACAAATACCCATTAAGCAGCGATTAAACAAACCTAATTTGCTACATACAATCAAGCTTAAGTGATTAATTCTAAGCATGATCTAGCCATAGATCTTCCTCTTACATCCTTAGTGGCCACATAATTCAGATAAGATTCAGAATCATAAAATTATTCTAGGGTTTTGACTACTATCATCAAGAACTTAACACAAAATTATAAGTATAGAAATCTTACCATAATTAATTGATTGAATTCACCAAAGGATCAGAAGTATTAAGAATTTAGCTACTCATGGATTTAGGAAAATCCATGAGAGGCATAAGAATACTTACAGGACTGGGAGAGGCGGAATCTCCCCTTTGAAAACCCTAGGGACGTCGACTCCCTCTATTGCTAGAGAGGGTGTCGACTTCTCCCCTTCTAAAACTAGAGAAAAACCTAAAAACTAAAGAAAGGTAGAAAAAGAGAATAATCTAAAATTTGTGGATTGTGAAGTTGTGTTGTTAAGTGTGTGATTTGTGATACAGGAGGTGGCTATTTATAGTGGAGAATAAGGGTAGGACGGTTTAGGCTCTTCTTGGAGTCCAAGTAGGATTAGGTGTCATCCTAGAGTAGTCTCCAAGTCAAAAGAGGACTTCTAGAATTTCCTGGAAATTTCCTGGAATTGGGCAGGAACTTCGACTTCAGTTTCGGGCTTGAAGATGGCAGATCTGGGCTTTGCAATTCAGAAGAAAGTTGTAGAGCTCGGAGTTAGCTTTCCAACGGCTACTCATGGGCTTAAAACGGACATCTGAGCAGAAAGTTATGGCCTTTCTACGAAGACTGCGCTGAAACCGGGCTAATATCGCAAATCTACGGGATTAATGCGGGATTTGGATATTCTTTTGGATATGGGGCCTACAAATTGGGATTTTAACTCCAATTATAGGTTTATATGGGCTGAGTATATTCCCATATAAATAATCCAAAAATCCTCAACTTCAGGGCTTCATCTGGGCTTGTCTTCAATCCTTAATAAATTAAGCTCCAAATCTTCAATTTTGCTTCTTGAATTAATTCTTCAAATCTTCAAAATATCTTCAATCACGAACTTCGAATCTTCAAATCTTCATTCCAAATGGCTAAATCCATAGTTGAGTAAAAAGTCTCCAAAATAGCTCCAAAAAGAGTGAAAAACAATAAGTTTTCACTTTTCTTGTCTTCAGGACCTAAAAACACAAATACTAACAAAACAGAGTAAAAACACATATAAAAATAGCAAAAAGTATATAAAAATAGCTATAAAAACATGCATAATTTGAGCTCGATCATAATTTCCCCCACACTAAATCTTTGCTAGTCCCTAGCAAACTAGTGTAGACAAACAAAAATTAAGATTTAAGATAGTAAATCTTTGTTCAAATCTTTTGAAAAACTTTGAATCATATACATATATCAAGGATCAATTCAATTTATGAAATCAGAACATCATAGAATATTAAGAGTATCCAATTCAATAGATCAAGATATAGCAATCATCCTCATTCTTAAGTAACCATAATCAAAGTAGCTCTAATCACTCATCATTTATCACAACTATAACTACTTCTTTCTATAAGCTTATGCCTTCATCTTTATCTCTACTACTCAAACAATTGCATATCATGAATACAAATCAAAGATTTCGCATGGGTTATAATAGTTTTCAAAGGGTAATTATTTTAGAAAAGTGAGGTTACTAACCTCAAAGTGTTCATGCTTAGGGGGTTACTAACGCCCTTTATTTTATTTTTGTGAGGGCTACTAGCACTCTAGAGGGACAATACTTTTGCCGATTCCATGCCTCTTATCCTCTTCCCAAGGGGTTACTAACTCCTTTTTGTTTAAAGAGAAGAGTG
>AWWV01009399.1:0-31312 GCA_001974805.1 Corchorus capsularis | reverse complement strand
CCTAAAAACAAGTTATTAAAACTAGAACTATTTCCTTGTTTTAACTCAACCTAAAAGAATTAAGCCTTTAAATTTAAGTTTTGATTCTTAAACTAAGATCAATTCAAATGGGATTCACCAATCCCTCCTTGCGTTAATTCTTAATCAAAATAATTTGACCTTTTAATTCAAAACATAGGTTTTCGAAATTAAGATTAGCCCATAATGATGTAAAAAATCAACTATCGAGCTAATTTTAATTTTAAAATTCAAGTTTTAAATCCAAAATCTCATTTTTATAATTAAAGTCAACTTAAGAAGTAATCAGGACTCCATTTTTGAATCAACTATAGTTTAAAACTTAAAACTTTATACTAAAGACTGGATTTTTTAGTTTAAATTAAATTCCAAGAAAATACATTATCATATTCTAATTAATCATGATATAACAAATAAAAAAATCACACACCTTTAACAAGGAAATTAGCATCTTAAAATTTTTTGACATAATTTTTTCACAAAATAAACCATTAAAGCATAAATGATGAACATTGACCCAATCCATTGTCTTTTACTAACCAAAGACAACACCTTTTTATTAAAAATCTAAGCTTTCAACAAAATCATTACTTTAATCATCAAGCTATTATCATAATGACATAAATATATATGAATTTATCAACATAACTTCATTGATCATGAAATTGGAAACAAAATTAACACATTGAGCAAACAAGCCTTAAATCGCATGAGTGAGTAACATAAGGGAGTAAATTGAAAAGAGGAGAAAGTTTACCTGCCCAAAACGGTGTAGTTTGGTCGAAGGAAACCCTTCTTGATTTCGTCTCCTTCCCTTACTTTTTCTGATTGCGTCTTCTTCCTCCCTTCAAACTCTCTGTTTTCTTCAATCCGCCAGTAACCACTGCGATCCTCCCTTTCTCCGTCGCCCATTATCATCCGATCATCTCAAACCAAGTGCTTTCTAGCCTGAACCCGTCACTATTTAAGCCAAAACCCACATGTTACCACCTAGCAGCGAAACCCGAACCCAAACTCTTCCAAATTCCGATAGAACTAACCGGAGAAATGACTCAATATGAACATCACCACCTTCCTCTTCTTTTCCACTTCCAAACCTACGGTTCAATTTCCTAACTCTCCTCTTAATTTTGAAAAGCCCCAATTTTTATGAGGAACCCTAACTTCAATTTTGAACCGAGGTTGCCATGGCTAAGAGGAAGAGAGTAAAGAAAGGAGTTTCTTCCTTTGAGAGAGAGTGAAAGAGAGAGAGAGGATCCATCCCCGAGAGAATGAGTGGCTGTGTGTGATCCTTCCTCAAAATCCAGAGAGAGAGAGATTCCCGAGTGAGAGAGCCCCCTCCATCCCCTGCCAGCTACCACTTTTATTCCTTCTTATCTCTTCCCCTCAATTTCCCATCTTCTTCGCTAACCAATTTTGTCTCTTCCCTCAGGTCAATTCTGTTGCCAAAGGGATAAGGAAGGGAGAAATCTGAGCTGGTCGAGACTTCCAATGAGGTAATTTCCAGCTCCTCTTCTCTGAAATTAGTTTGTGAAATTCGAACTTGCTTATCAACATTGCTGACTCACACTTTATCTCTCTGTGGGTACTCTGAAATTTAACTGCTCTTTTCAACCTTGCAATTTGCCTCAATTTTCAGAAAAATAAAACTGAACTTATCAGTTTGTCCAATTCTGCAGGGGTCGGTGATGTGATAAGATCAAAAGGAGAAGTTAAGGTGCTGGCACCAAGGTGAACTAGCAATTATTCTCTCTTGAGGTATAGTGCTCCCTTTTCACTTCAAAATGCAAAGGATTGGGACGGAATATATGCATGATTATGTATTAAAACACTTAAAGACCAATGGCATAAACCTATGTAATGGAAATGCTTGCTGAGAATGGCGTGAGTGCTAAATGCGTTCTTAATGCCCTGAAACTGGTCTTGTAGTCTCTGTTTGACTTGATTCGATAATGCTGCTGGAAATGTGACCTTAGTGTGCATTGAATGACCTGCTGCCTATGCTCACCCTCTCATTGCCTTAATGCCTTTTCCTTTTACTAATTTTGCTTTGCCTTAATCATTTATATCTTGCCATTATGCTTTGTGATTGAATTGTTGGCCTGGTCGAATGCCACTGTCCTTGTTGCTGCTCAATGTCACTTTTGTGCCTTATTTATCAGATTCAATTCTTCTGGTACATGCTTGGCATGCCTTTACTTGCTGCTTTGCCCTGTCGGAGTGCTCATCATTCTCTTTTAAGGTTGATGTATCGTGATGATTTTGCATTGAAGTGTAGTCTGCGAAATTCTTCCCTCTATTAACTCATTGTCTTTGGCAGTAAGATGGCAGTTACCAACACCATGTTCAGAAGATTGAATGGCTTCCAAAGATGAGGCAGCTTTCCTTTGTAAATTGTAAACAGAGAAACGAATGAACTCTTTTTGCACCTTTCAATCTCTATTTTTTTGTACTTTTCTAAATTAAGAAATAAATGAAAGATCTTTTGCATTTCTAGATAAGAACAACAATGTAAAAGAGCCATGGTATATGTCCTATGACAATGCAAAATGCAAAGGGAATGCAACTCTTTATTATTTTCCAATTTGTATATTTTTTGTATTTTAGAATTATGAACCTAATGCTATGTGAACTAAATTACCTAAATATCCTAAAACTTAAAAGTTGACTCAAATGCCCCCCTGTTTGCAAATTAAGAAACAAATTGATTTAAATAAAAGATTAAAATGCAACAATACTATATTACTAAATGAAACTAAGCCATAAAATATGTAAAAATGCCAAAGATGCACTTTAAGATTTTTGGGTTTTGTCAAATGCAATTTAGACGACTAAGAAATGAATTAGCTAACCTAAATTAAAAATTGACTCAAAATGACCAAAATGCCCCTTGAATGCAAAAATGACCAAAATGCCCCTTGAATGCTAAAATGACCAAAATGCCCCTAGGTGACCCTAATGCCAAAATTGATTTAAATTAAAGGATACCGGACGAAAATGGGTGTCTACAGCTGGAATGAGGAATTTACTTTTTGTACTTTCTAAATTAAGTAATAAATGAAAATTCTTTTTGTATTTTTGTTATTTCATTTATATATATATATATATATATTTTAATAACAATGCTATGCAAATGAAAAATGCAATCTCTACTTGTATTTATGTAAGTAATTTAAAAGGTTATCCAAATTAATCAACATGATCCCAATTTGGATTTCAAATGGCTACATTCTTAGGATAAATCATGGATCAAATCTAAAGCGCTGATGCTAGCTTACTAATTAAATTAAATCATGGAATATGCAATATTTTTGGGCTTTTTCCATCTTTGATGCAGATAATGAAATGCAACATTAAAGTAACTATGTGAACAGGAAAATATGGACAAAACTACTAATATGCTAAAAAGAAATGCTAATTAGCAATGGACTAAGATGACCAAAATGCCATTAGTGTAAGAATAACCAAAATGCCCCTAGGTGACCCTAATGCAAATTAAGAAATAAATTGATTTAAATTGAAGGATATAGGACAAAAACGGGTGTCTACAGCTGCCCCTCTTTGCAAGCTTTCTGGCTCTCAAGAAGTTTGCAAAAGAGTCGTTTGTATACTTTTTGAGAGTTAGGAAGCGTGCAAAGACATAGACACCCGTTTGTGTGTTTGCATGTTTTTTTCTTTTTCCTTCTTATTTTTTTCCTTCTTTTTTTTTAGCTTTTTGTTTTTTTGTTTTTTTTAAGACCTACTCGAGGTCAACTTTATTTGAAACTTATAAAAGAAAACTCGTTGACCAACTTTGGTCACTGAATTGTAAACTCGCGTGGAAGCGAGAAAGACTAACTTTGGTCACTAAATCGTAGACTCGCGTGGAAGCGAGAGAAAGACCATCTTTGGTCACTAAACTAAAAACTCGCGTGGAAGCGAGAAAAGACCATCTTTGGTCACTAAATTGAAAAAGCTCGCGTAGAAGCGAGAAAAGACCATCTTTGGTCACTAAACTGAAAACTCGCGTGGAAGCGAGAAAAGATTGCCTGGATGGACCTTAGCTTATATGGAAATAAGCTTAACTCGAGCCTACTTGGAAGTAAGGCTTGACTCATATGGAAACGAGTCCAGTTTTGGAAAACCTCATTGAACTTGACTTATGGAAAAGCCCATGTTGCTTGGATGGAACCAATACTTAAACTGGCTCGTATGGAAACGAGTTTGGCTTGTGGAAAAGCCTCTGTTGCTTGGATGGAACCAATGCTTGAACTATCTCGTATGGAAACGAGTTTGGCTTGTGGAAAGGCCTCTGTTGCTTGGATGGAACCAAGGCTAAACTGACTCGTATGGAAACGAGTTTGGCTCGTGGAAAAGCCTCTGTTGCTTGGATGGAACCAGGCTAAACTGACTCGTATTGAAACGAGATTGGCTTGTGGAAAAGCCCATGCTACTTGGATGGAACCAAGGCTAAACTGACTCGTATGGAAACGACTTTGGCTTGTGGAAAAGCCCCTAAATGCTTGGATGGAACCAAAGCTTGAACAACCTCGTATGGAAACGAGTTTGACTTATGGAGAAGTCGAAGCATTCAGATGGAACCGAAGCAAAATCTTGAAAATTGAATCTAGATCACGTCGAAGTGATTTTGGAAGAAAATACCTTTGGAAAATAACTCTGAGTCTGATATTGTGATTGAAGCTTCTTGACTGTTGATCGAGCCAAAAACAACCCTATTTTTATGGCTATTTTATTATAATTTTGGATCTATTTATGCTCTAATTTGCCTTATTTTGGTGATATTTGTGTTTTTAGTCTTTATAAGATGAGAAATTGGAAATTGTTCATTTTCACTACTTTTGGAGCTATTTTGATGACTTTTTACACAGATATTAGTAAAGTAATTTTGAGTATAGATTTGGAGATACGAAGTTCGTGTTTTGAAGATTTCTTGAAGATAATTTGAAGATTTGAAGATCATTGAAGAATTATTTCAAGGAGCAAGAATTGAAGATTGGAGCTTATTTGCAAAGGATTGAAGCCAAGCCCAGAAGTTAAGGATTTTTGGATATTTTATTTGGGAAAATACTCAGTCCATATAAGTCTATAATTGGAATTAAAATCCCAATTTATAGGCTTAATATCCAAGGGAATATCCAAATCCCGTAATTTCCCGTAACTAGTCCTATTTGGAGTAGGAAATGGCGCAGTCTCGGTAGAAAGGTCATAACTTTCTGCTCAGATGCCCGTTTTAAGCCCATGAGTACTCGTTGGAAAGCTAACTCCGAGATCTACAACTTTCCTATGAAGTCCGAAGCCCAATTCTGTTGTTTTCAAGCCTGAATATGCCTGTGAAGTTTCTGCAAGTTTCTGCAGAAATCCAGAAAATTCCAGAATCCTACTATGACTTGGATTCTACTCTAGGATGACATCTAATCCAACTTGGAGTCTAAGTCAGCCCTAAAACCGCCCTATCTATGTTCATCCACTATAAATAGCCACCTTAGGTCTAGATTTTGTGTGTAATTTTTATTCTCATAAGTTATATTGTTTAGTTGAAGATTTGGAGGAGAAAAACCTAGGAGCCGCCGCCCCCTTCTCTTCCTCTTGCATAGATAAGTTCTCTTCTTCTTATTTGTGGATGATCACTTAATTCATGAGTGAGTAATCCTTTTCTTTTCTCCAATGTAGAATTTAATTGATCTCTTGACTATTATCATGGTGAGATTTTGTACTTATATATGAGAATTGTTTTGGGTATTTCTTAGATCTCTGTTTTAATCCTATGTTGCTTGTTTTGATGGGTTGGAGTCGACACTGCCTTGATAAATTAGGTTAACATTAGCTAGATTAGATCTAGAATTAGAACCTCAGATTTAATTATATGTAGCAATTGGTTGAGAGTTAGACCTCCTTCCAAGAGAAATAAGAATCAATGACCGAGAAATTGCTTGTTGCGCTTGTTTATAAATTACTTGAACTTAATGCTTTATTCCTAGACAATCCTTAAGCCCTAGAACGGTAACTGATTGTTGAAAGAGTAAAAGGGGTAGATTATGCCCTAGAACGGTAAATTTATCTAATTGAGGTAATTTAAGATTTAAATCACCAAGCTATCCAAGGTTTTCATAATTATTAGATATCAATGATCCATGTTATTTATGTCAAGAGGGAGATTAATTCTATGTTGGAGGGTTTTCTTTAATTGTTTTTCTCAATTTATTCTCTGCTTTTTAATTAATTGTTTTCTTTAATTTTCTTGATTGCTTTCTTAGTTAATTTTGTAGTTTGTTAGATTTAACTTTAAACTCTTTTCCAAAATTCTCTCTATTTTATTTTGTTTTAAGAAAAAGAATAATAACCAATTTCTCTGTGGGTTCGACCCCTACTTGCCCTAACTATTCTTAGTTAGTAATTGTTGGGATATTTATTTTATGGTCATTGACGACACGATCAACTGTTATTTTGAATTCTTGCTTTCTTGACTTTGCTTCCTTGAATCCTTTTGCTCTTCTTGATTTGTCCTTGAATTTGCTTCCTTGTTGTTGTTGTTGTCTTCATCTTTGCCCCTGATCTGACTTGAATAGTATGCTTTGAAAGATTCTTTTGCTAATCTCACTTCTCCCTATATCCATTCCTTTGTTACCTATTATGAAGGATGTGTCATCTTCTGAATTTTGATCTGTTTGAACTTCTTATGACTTCTCCTTCCTTGTTTGAATGCTTTCTCTTGTCTCTGTCATGCTTATTCCACTCTTTGTATTCACCTCCTTCAATTGTCCTGGCTCTGTCTCCTTCCTCTTCTTTCCTCTTTTTTTTCTTGAACTTTCGTTTGTTTCCTCTTAACCCATTTTCTGCTCCCAATTTGTCTGATCTGTGTATACAAAGCTGCAATTTCTGGTGACTTCCATGTTAAGATCTTAACTTCCATCTTCCTCATTCTAAAGTGCCCTAACAACTTCTTTCCTAACATTTCCGAGTTCTTCTATTTCCTTGCTTTAGATGTTCCATGAACGATTGGGATTCCACTGCCCCTTGCTCCAAGGATCAACTTCATTATCTCCCTGCAACAAACTCTTTAGAAGTCAAAGTATGAAATATGTTGAACATGTAATACCGTAAAACACATTGCATTAAGAAAATTAATATAGTAAAGGAGAAGGAAAATTAAGGGTCCAATTGAAATAAAAGAGGAGTTTCAAGGGTAATATGAAATGGAACCAAAGGTGAGAGAACCATTTGGCAATTTTCCCAATATCTTAAATATATAACCACCATCACCATCTTCTTCGGTCATTTTTTTTGTTGAATTTTCCCCTCCCAAACCGAAATCTTTTTCTTCAATAGACCAAAGAGGTCACCATGAAACCTTCATGCAATTAGTTCAAATTAATTCTCCCACCTTGCTTGTCATGTTTGCATCATTGGATTCGAATTTCTCCAAGGTCTTGGCAATGGCTATAGAGCTCAATATGGATGGGGTAAGTTGTTATTTGATAGAGGAATCTTGATACCATAATCTTGTATCAACACAAAAATTAATACACTGTTGTTTTGGGTGTATTTGAGGCTTAAAGTGTAGCATTTGTTAAGCATGGAGCTTGGTGAAGGATGTGGAGAGATATTGTTAAGTTTGGATTTGATTTTGGGTAAGAATCTCTTCATTTGGTGTTGATTTGATGTTTTTGATGTTATAAATTGTTTGGGTTTACAATAGAAATTGTTTGGTAGTGTTTTGGAGTGAATTTGGGAAGAAATTGGTTAAGAAAATATGTTAAATAAGCATTTTTTGGGTTACCGGAATCTGGAATTTTCAGATTCCGGTGAAATTTCTGGTAACTCGAATTAAAAGAGGAAGAAGAAAAAAAAAAGAGAAAAGGAAAAAAAAAGAAACAAGAAGAGAAAAGGCTGTTGGGCCAGTGGCCCAGCGCCTAGAGCAGGCGCTACTTGGCAAGGCAGGGCCTAGAGCAGGCGCGCCTTGGCAAGGCATGGCCCCAGGCCCAACAGCAAAGGGAAAAAAATAAAATAAAATAAAAGGAAAAGGAAAAGGAGAAGAAAAAAAAAGGGAAATAGAAATATAATAATAATAATATAATAATAATAATAATAAAAGAAATATTAAAAACTGAAATAAGAAGGAAATTGGATAAAGGGAAAATTTGGGAAATAAATAGGTGGATGAATTATTAAAGGGTGAAAAGACTATATTACCCTTAGGTGTTAAATTACTAATTTACCCCTATGAGAAGGAATCATCGAATTTGACCACATCGGTCTCATAGTTAAATTCGAATAATTATTATAGTAATTCTTCGTGTTCGTAAGAACATAAAATTACCATTTTACCCTTGAGTGGGTAAATGACCATATTACCCTTAATTAGTAGAAATGTACTAATCTATCTTGTTAAGCCGGGACTTCAAATCCGATTAATTAGAGTCAAGAAGTATGACATATAAGGAGTGCCATCGTACTTTAAGAGAGTAAAATTACGGAAATACCCTTAATTGGCAAATTTACCATTTTGCCCCGTTTGGATCATACAAGGAAATAGCTTTCAAGATCATGCCTTTTGGGTAAAATAAGTTGACGCAGTGATCCTTTTGGGTAAAATTACCACGTTACACTTGAGTGGTCCAGATTGCCATTATGCCTCCTTAGTCGTAAAATTTACGAAATTACCCTTAAGGGTGGAATTAAGAGAATTTGACTATGTTGCTCACACCAATAAACGTATATACGTTGTGAAACCTATAATAAGCATAAATGACCATTTTACCCTCGAATGAGTAAAATTACGTAAAATTTACGAAATTACCCTTAAGGGTGGAATTAAGAGAATTCGACTATGTTGCTCACACCAATAAATTCGTATATACGTTGTGAAACCTATAATAAGCATAAATGACCATTTTACCCTCGAATGAGTAAAATTACGTATTTGCCCTTGTTAGTGAAAATTACGGTTTTGCCCCTAACGACTAGAAATGATTAAATGAATTCTAGAGAGTGTACTCGGACTCTGAAACTCGTGTTAAACCCTATAACACATAATTAGACACGTTAAACTCCTCGATATTAGACCGTGGGTCTGGGTTATGTGTTTCTTCTGATTTTATTCTATCTTGTTTGACGGATTTGGTTTACTATCCCAGTTTTGATTGATTTTGTTGGTTTTACTCTAGTTTATGACTTTGATATATGATTTTGATATTAATGTTTTTCTTGTATTGCGCGTGCTTCTCAATCAGATGGCTGAGGCGACTAGGCTCATAGTGGATTGTGCATATGGGTGTACGAGTCCCCTGAACTGTGAGTGGGCTATCCTCAACGGAGAACCCGTTGAGGGACTCGTTTTTATTACTATTTTTAATAAATTGTTTTTATAAATGATTTTATTAAAATGTTTTGGGTGCATTAGCAACCATTGAAAAATGGTTTTCAAATGGTTGTACGCATATGGGGACTCGTGGGCTGGACGCAGCCCAGACGTATAGCTGATTTTGGTGGAGTACTAGCTAGTAGTTGGTTGTTTGGCGGACCATGATTGTGATGGATCCACATGGTCGTCGGCTCCAGACCCGACACGCAAGCTAGCCGTTGGCGTGTGCATGGGAGAGCCAAACTGGGTGTATTGTGTCCACCACGCAATGCCGGACCCAGGCCAACGTCAAGGGGGACGGTCAGGAGATTTTCATGACTTATGATATGATAGATTTGCCCCTGACGGTTCCGGAGGTTGACTCGGGCCAAGGTCACCTCGGATATATTTTATATGGCAGCCCATGGTTTTAGACCGAGCACCGCTTTTTATATACTTGGTTTTGTTATTACTGATTTATTTTGTTATAAATTGGTTTTATGAACTGTTTTGCTTGTGAGTGCACCCCACCCTCTGCTGGTTCTCTTTTGAGGGTGGCTCACTCACTGGGTATATTCGTGTACTCACCCCTTCAAATTCCTGTTGTGTTTTCAGGGTAGTTAGGATTCTGCGTTCCCTTTGGAGGTCGAGTCGGTGGCGTAGGATGTATTCACTGCTCTTAGAGGTACTTCTCACTACATGACGGGTCCCACTGGCATTGTCTTTCTTATTGTCATTCCTCGTACCTTGTTTCTTATTTCCTAACTTACTATTTGGATTTGACTTGGTTTCGATTTAGAATACTGTTATTATTTCGGTTTTCGACGATTCCGCTTTTACTCTGATTTATAAACTCGAGTATTTCAAATTTATTATATGTTCTCGTTTTTATTGTTTTTAATATGATATTGACACTTCGTATTCCTTCGGGGTGCGTGATCGACCGACACGTGTTTCGAGGTGACATGGCGGTTGTCCGTGCTCGACTTCCGAGTCGGGGCGTGACAATTTTATTGGTATCAGAGCATTTGGTTTTTATCCTTGTTTCGTAAGTCCAGTGGGCCTGTAGTGAGTTTAGGATATGTTTCGGACACATAGGTGTCCGTCTGCCTTTTCAGTTTACGTTTTGTTTTCAAATACAAAAAAAAAAAAACTCGGTTTACTTTATTTTTAGTACTAACTTTGTATCTCTTTAAATGATTTTCTTTTTGATCCTTAATTTCGTGTCTCTGCCGTTTACGTTGCCTAAAATTTAAACTCGTTACTCTTCTCAGACATTCATGCCACCAGAATGCAATCATTAACGATGAGGACATCCTCATTACAATTTGATCTCGTAACGAGATCAAAGTGAGGAATGCGAATTCTCAGACTATTTGTCCTCTACGCAATTGCTTATAAGAAAATACTCACAACTTGTCATTTCCACGTACACCGTATTCTAGCTTGTGACACCTGACAATGGCTTTTTATTAAATGCGAATTCTACCGGTGACTTTTCTTGCGATGGAGTTTTAATCTCATAAACCACTTACGACACGAGCAATGCTGCATGGGAATAACAAGTACTCAAGCTGGACGATCTGATTTAAGAGGTTCATGTCAATGAAGAAGCTAACATTTGTGAAAGTAATTAATATATTATGGTAGTAGAAGGATTTTCGGAAGTATTCACAGTAGAGTTGCTGACTTTTACCTAGTAGTACTTTTCGATTATTGTTTCGAATCAAATTTGCAAAGCGAAGTGGCGCTTGTAGAATACTCATAACTTGTTGTTTACACCTGTATTTTTTCCACGTATCCACTTTTGTCCTACCCGACAACAACTTTACCTTCGATGCCGTTTTCCCAAACGACTATGCAAGTCAGTCACGGAAGTGTTGACAAAACGAACTGTGAGAGAATGGAGTTGACTTTGGGACGAAAGTCAAACTCGATGTATGCTAGAAAGTGTAACAAAGATTCTAATTTGTTCCCTTAAGATGGAAAGTGAACCTTTAAGATGAGTTCACGAATTGTGTAGTAAAATGTGATCCCAATCCACTTCTTTTGGCGACGCCGAGCAAGTTCAAGTGTGATTACCTGCAACACTTGGACATGTGGCGATAAAACTTCAATTAATAGTTATTGAATGAGGGTGTCCAGTAGCGAGTTAATCGCTTCACACTGACAATTGTTCACACCTGGCAGCCATCCTAGCTAGGTGTGAGTTATTCGATTTAATAATAATCGAAAGCTTAAAATGTTGATAAGTACGACAGTGAGAGTCTAAGGAAGTTGACTCAAATGAATGTAATTTTTGATGCATTCAGAGTGGAGAGGTATACAAATGAAACAAAGAGTTCATTGAGAGAGGTCAATAAAATGAAGCACATAGTAGTTAGCTAAAATCTACTAGACAAACTTAATTCCACTCGAAGTCTCCAAATAAATGTAAATTCTAAGGATGGTTGCCTATGACAACATTGATTATCCGACTTAAGGTAATTGTTATGTTTGGATAATTGAATGATTTATGGAAGTCCACTTGGTGGAGTTGTCGAGTTTATACAGCTGTACTACCCAGTACAGTTCCGAATCAAAATTTTGCGACGCGAAGTAGCGTCTGAAGAATGCAGCTGAGCTAGATGGTAAAGAAGAAGGGTTTGAACTAGATTTTGCCAAGTTTGGTATCGCTACATGAGGTGATCTATGGCTGGTAACAACGAATGGAGATGGAAGTTTGTCATTGGGAATCAGTTAAAGACAATTACGCTGGTAAGTGGTAAGAACAATTGTCAGTAGTTGGGAAGTGATCAAATGTCTATTAGACTAAAAGTGTGAGTCTTTTCTATGATTGATTTTGGGAATTAGTTGAATTGTACTATCGCAGAGTCTACCAGATATATTGATCATTGTTGTTTAGTTAACTCATTTGGCTGTTGAGGAGTACTTGCCAAATGAAATTAGTGCCTAATGGTTTATTTGAGCTTCCAAGGAAATCATATATTGATAACTGTTGGAAAATTGTGCACACGACCACAAAAGTCAATACGTTTCTTACTGTGGCACAAGTAAGTAATGTATGGGAGAAGGATTGATATTAATCAATTAGCGATTGTTCTTCATACTCATCGGTTGAAGGAGCACCAGAAAACACCTGCCCCTGATCTGTAGCAAGTCACACTCGTGTTTGCTATAAAAAAAAATTTAGTGAGACATATATCTAGTTGTGAATAATAAGTGACACAATTTAAGTTTCAATATTGAATGAAACTTTATAAAGTTATTATAATGGAGCTTAATTGGACGATTACACAGAAATATTGTTTACGGATTGGAAATGATGATTTAAGGAACGATATAAGATGATGATTATATTTTGGTGATTATAGATCTTGCAAGGATCAAGTTGAATGGATTTTGGAAATTTTACGACATCATAAGTGAAAACTTGGAGGATGTTATATGGATTATGGAATGGTATTTCCCAAGAGATTGATTTTGATAAGTCATTGGTACTACTAAAGAATTTTGGTAAGGATTAATCAAATAATTTTGAAGGTATGAGTTAACCCTCGCCGGAAAATGATCTAATGATTCATGAAGGTTTTGAGAAATTTGAGAACTTCGAGTATAATTACAATTTGAAAGGTGTAGTAAAGGTTGAATACCATTAAGACAAAGTTAATGTGTATACTTGAGTCTATATGGTGTAGGGATTAACATTATGGTGATATATTGTTGTGACTGCTTTGACAAATATATAATGAGATGTAAACTTGATTTAGGAGTAAGTTGACGTTTTTGATTCAATGGTAGTGGACAATTGGATCGTCATGGAGAAATCAAATTTTCTCAAGGGTGTGGTTAAGTCGCGCAAAGAGATATATCGTGATAGTATGATATAATGGAAGGCTTATTATGATGGTTACATTGTCTGGGATTGTTAAAGGAAGATAATTCATATTTATAGTGAATGTAAGTTATGATTTTGAATTGGAAATGATATTTGAGTTCAAGGTATTGGAAGCTTTTCCAAAGAGTTAAAGGAAAGTTTGAAATTTTGAAGTGTAACTAGTGGAGATCCTTGACAGATAAGAAAAGGACGTTGAGGAATAAGTGAATTCCGATGGTCGAGATCTCGTGGGAAATTCTTAGGTGGAGAAAGTAACTTGGGAGTTCAACTCTACAATGAAGAAACTATTTTTCTTACACTGGTGAGCAAATTTTGAGGACAAAATTTATTTTAAGGGGGGTAGAATTGTAATACCGTAAAACACATTGCATTAAGAAAATTAATATAGTAAAGGAGAAGGAAAATTAAGGGTCCAATTGAAATAAAAGAGGAGTTTCAAGGGTAATATGAAATGGATCCAAAGGTGAGAGGACCATTTGGCAATTTTCCCAATATCTTAAATATATAACCACCATCACCATCTTCTTCGGTCATTTTTTTTGTTGAATTTTCCCCTCCCAAACCGAAATCTTTTTCTTCAATAGACCAAAGAGGTCACCATGAAACCTTCATGCAATTAGTTCAAATTAATTCTCCCACCTTGCTTGTCATGTTTGCATTATTGGATTCGAATTTCTCCAAGGTCTTGGCAATGGCTATAGAGCTCAATATGGATGGGGTAAGTTGTTATTTGATAGAGGAATCTTGATACCTTAATCTTGTATCAACACAAAAATTAATACACTGTTGTTTTGGGTGTATTTGAGGCTTAAAGTGTAACATTTGTTAAGCATGGAGCTTGGTGAAGGATGTGGAGAGATATTGTTAAGTTTGAATTTGATTTTGGGTAAGAATATCTTCATTTGGTGTTGATTTGATGTTTTTGATGTTATAAATTGTTTGGGTTTACAATAGAAATTGTTTGGTAGTGTTTTGGAGTGAATTTGGGAAGAAATTGGTTAAGAAAATATGTTAAATAAACTTTTTTGGGTTACCGGAATCTGGAATTTCCAGATTCCGGTGAATTTACCGGTAACTGGAATTAAAAGAAGAAGAAGGAAAAAAAAAAAAAAGGAGAAAAGGAAAAAAAAAAAGAAAAGAAGAAGAGAAAGGCTGTTGGGCCAGTGGCCCAGCGCCTAGAGCAGGCGCGCCTTGGCAAGGCATGGCCCCAGGCCCAACAGCAAAGGGAAAAAAATTAAATAAAATAAAAGGAAAAGGAAAAGGAAAAGGAAAAAAAAAGGAAATAGAAATATAATAATAATAATATAATAATAATAATAAAAGAAATATTAAAAACTGAAATAAGAAGGAAATTGGATAAAGGGAAAATTTGGGAAATAAATAGGTGGATCAATTATTAAAGGGTGAAAAGACTATATTACCCTTAGGTGTTAAATTACTAATTTACCCCTATGAGAAGGAATCATCAAATTTGACCACATCGGTCTCATAGTTAAATTCGAATAATTATTATTGTAATTCTTCGTGTTCGTAAGAACATAAAATTACCATTTTACCCTTGAGTAGGTAAATGACCATATTACCCTTAATTAGTAGAAATGTACTAATCTATCTTGTTAAGCCGCGACTTCAAATCCGATTAATTAGAGTCAAGAAGTATGACACGTAAGGAGTGCCATCGTACTTTAAGAGAGTAAAATTACGGAAATACCCTTAATGGGCAAATTTACCATTTGCCTCGTTTGGATCATACAAGGAAATAGCTTTCAAGATCACGCCTTTTGGGTAAAATAAGTTGACATAGTGATCCTTTTGGGTAAAATTACCACGTTACACTTGAGTGGTCCAGATTACCATTATGCCCCCTTAGTCGTAAAATTTACGAAATTACCCTTAAGGGTGGAATTAAGAGAATTCGACTATGTTGCTCACACCAATAAATTCGTATATACGTTGTGAAACCTATAATAAGCATAAATGACCATTTTACCCTCGAATGAGTAAAATTACGTAAAATTTACGAAATTACCCTTAAGGGTGGAATTAAGAGAATTCGACTATGTTGCTCACACCAATAAATTCGTATATACATTGTGAAACCTATAATAAGAATAAATGACCATTTTACCCTCGAATGACTAAAATTACGTATTTGCCCTTGTTAGTGAAAATTACGGTTTTGCCCCTAACGACTAGAAATGATTAAATGAATTCTAGAGAGTGTACACGGACTCTGAAACTCGTGTTAAACCCTATAACACATAATTAGACAAGTTAAACTCCTCGATATTAGATCGTGGGTCTGGGTTATGTGTTTCTTCTGATTTTATTCTATCTTGTTTGACGGATTTGGTTTTACTATCCCAGTTTTGATTGATTTTGTTGGTTTTACTCTGGTTTATGACTTTGATATATAATTTTGATATTAATGATTTTCTTGTATTGCGCGTGCTTCTCAATCAGACGGTTGAGGCGCTGATCGAGACATCGACTAGGCTCACAGTGGATTGTGCATAGGGGTGTACGAGTCCCCTGAACTGTGAGTGGGCTATCCTCAACGGAGAACCCGTTGAGGGACTCGTTTTTATTACTATTTTTAATAAATTGTTCTTATAAATGATTTTATTAAAATGTTTTGGGTGCATTAGCTACCATTGAAAAATGGTTTTCAAATGGTTGGAAGCATATGGGGACTCGTGGGCTGGACGCAGCCCAGGGAGTACGTATGGCTGATTTTGGTGGAATACTAGCTAGTAGTTGGTTGTTTGGCGGACCATGATTGTGATGGATCCACATGGCCGTCGGCTCCAGGCCCGACACGCAAGCTAGCCGTTGGCGTGTGCATGGGAGAGCCAAACTAGGTGTATTGTGTCCACCACGCAATGCCGGACCCAGGCCAACGTCAAGGGGGACGGTCAGGAGATTTTCATGACTTATGATATGACAGATTTGCCCCTGACGGTTCCGGAGGTTGACTCGGGCCAAGGTCACCTCGGATATATCTTATATGGCAGCCCATGGTTTTAGACCGAGCACCGCTTTTTATATACTTGGTTTTATTATTACTGATTGATTTTGTTATAAATTGGTTTTATGAACTGTTTTGGTTGTGAGTGCACCCCACCCTCTGCTGGTTCTCTTTTGAGGGTGGCTCACTCACTGGGTATATTCGTGTACTCACCCCTTCAAATTCCTGTTGTGTTTTCAGGGTAGTTAGGATTCTCTTTGGAGGTCGAGTCGGTGGCGTAGGATGTATTCACTGCTCTTAGAGGTACTTCTCACTACATGACGGGTCCCACTGGCATTGTCTTTCTTATTGTCATTCCTCGTACCTTGTTTCTTATTTCCTAACTTACTATTTGGATTTGACTTGGTTTCGATTTCGAATACTTTTTTTATTTCGGTTTTCGAGGATTCCGCTTTTACTCTGATTTATAAACTCGAGTATTTCAAATTTATTATATGTTCTCGTTTTTATTGTTTTTAATCTGATATTGACGCTTCGTGTTCCTTCGGGGTGTGTGACTGGACGACACGTGTTTCGAGGTGACATGGCGGTTGTCCGTGCTCGACTTCCGAGTCGGGGCATGACAGAACATACAACTCAAACTTCTTGAAACGTGTCATTGTTACAGTATGATCTCAATGCCCCATTTACCCCTGACAATATCTCAATGTTTGGCTAAATATGCCCCAATGCATGTTAAACTATTTTCGAAACTGGTGACCACCACTTGTAAGACTTTCTCGTTTAAAATCCCTGATTTAATCTTCCTCCAAGGCTCACAAATGGAATGCAAATCTTTTGCAAAACAAATTTTCAAAACATTCTCAATTTGTTATTTGTCTCAAAAATGGTTTTTATCAACACTGGTGTAGACACCCATTTTTGTCCTGTACCCTTCAATTTAAGTCAATTTATTTCTTATTTGGCATTAGGGTCATCCAGGGGCATTTTGGTCATTTTTACATTCAGGGGCATTTAGGTCATTTTTGCATTCAGGGGCATTTTGGTCATTTTGAGTCCATTTTAATTTAAACTAGCTAATTCGTTTTTAGCCATCTAGATTGCATTTGAAAAAACCAAAAATTTTTAATGTGCACCTTTGGCATTTTTGCATAGCTTCATTTAGTAATTTAACATTTTTGCATTTTTAAGTTCAATTTAGTTCAATTGATTAATTAATCGTCAATTTCACAATTAGTTAAACATTGTATATATAGAATTTGGATATTGCTAAGTAGTTTTCATTATAGGCATTGTCATTATAATGCCATGGTAAAAATACAAAAAAAAATGGAAATTTGAAAATCACAAAAAGAATTCATTATTCTCATTTGCCCAGTTGCATTTCATACAAATTACATATTTCCCAATAAGTACATGGGTTACAATTGTTTACTAAGGATATTGCAGCTTTCATCATGTAACTTGGGCTGTCAAGCAAACCAAGGCCTTTGCACTTCTTTTAAAGAGACATGTTTTAGCTTCACCAGCAGCTGCAAGAGGTCTAAGAGTTGCCACTGTTCAGTGCTACACTACCTGCTTACTTATGTATTACAGAAACAACAAAGACAAGGCGAGGCAATCATAATCCAAAGAGAAGCAGTAAACAAACCAAAGGAAAAGAGACAATTTTCAAGAATCATTGAGTACTTTGGTTTAAAGAAGTAAAGGTAGCAGTACCAAGTAAGAATTCAGCAACATTAGGCAAAAAAAAAAACACATAAGGGCAGCAAGCATTTTAGGGTCAACACATTGAAAATAAATACAAAGTGTAGAGATGATATCAGCAGAGGATCAAGCAAATCCAGCAGAATTAAATGATGCCATTAAGCCCCAAGACAAGCACATTGCAACATTACATCCAGTACATGCAAACAAGGAAGATAAGATGCACATTTTAGGCTAAATGAACAACAGGGATATTTGAGCAACATCGGGCCACCAAGGAAGCCAGCAATCCAGCCAAACAAAACATCAGCAAGTTCAAAAGTTAACAAAATATCATAATGCAGTAAGTAAGTGCGAAAATGAATTCTGCAAATGCAAATGAACTCAGTATGAGCAGGGGTAATGCAATGAAATGGTCAAAGTAATGCACATAAACACATCACAGAGGATGCCATCCAGTTTTGCCTATCAGATTCCCAATTTCTGTTAGAGGAAATTACCTCATTGGAAACACCAGGTGCCAACTCATTCTTATCCCCTCTCGATAGCAAATGAACCTACACAAAAGGATTGGTGAGAGCGAAATTAGGGGAAGAGGAAAACAAAAAGAGAGGATAAGAGGGAATAAAGAATTTAGCTGGCAAGGGGGAGGTTTTGATCTGAACCATGAGAAAACGGATTGAATTCATCTGGATTCTCTCTCATTCGATCTTTCTCTTCATTCGGGAGACTCTTTCTCTTCCATGGATAAAAAAAAACCTCTCTGATAGGATTGAATCACAGAACTCATTCCTCTATCTCCCACCTCTCTCTTACACAGAAAAAAATCCAGTCTCTCTCTGATTGAGAACAGAGACGGTAATTTGATCTTTTCTTAACCCTTTGAACGAGCAAAGTTGAATTTCAAGGCAAGAAGACATGTCAAGAGGTGTCATAACACTGGAGTACATGGGTCGCGAGGCAAACCACATGGGGTGCCAAGCATGCTACATGGGCGCCCAGCGCTAGTCGAGACATGCCACCAGCACCAACATTGGCGCAGGAGACCTGGGGCCTGAGACTAACGCCCTGGGCGCTCAAGGCTGTGACATGGGCGCCCAGGGGGAGTCGGGGGCCATGCCGCGCGCGTGCCACCCAGCAGCCATGCGTGTCTTCACCTTAAAGCTTCCTCTCTTGTTTCCAGATTTGGCGACCCTTCTGTATTTTGGCTATAACTTTTGATCCAGAACTCCGAATGAGGCAAATGAGTAGGCGTTGGAAAGCTGACTTCAAGATCTACAACTTTCGTGTTTTGGTCAAAGCCCAGTTTTGCCGTTGTCGTGGACGAAAATGCCCCTGAAGTTTCTGCAGATATGTTGGACCTTGGATAGCCCATGAATCAAGCCCAAGATGATATGATAAATCCTAATTCGGTACTAAGGGATAGCCCAGACCTGGAGGACGACTTTAAACCCAATTTAAGGTGGTTTAATGAGTTTAAATTACTATCTTGTCCTAGGTTAAGTTAGCCCTAAGTCTCTAGTATAAATAGCCACCTTTTCTCTCTAGAAAAAGGGAGTTGGCGATTAGATTGAGGATTGGAGCTAAGGGAGCCGCCAGCAATACTTTAGGTTTTTCTATTCCTTTTGATGGCTACTCAATTCATGAGTAGCTAATCTTTTATTTCTCCAATGTAGAATCTTATTGATCTCTTGACATTTAATTTATGGGGAGATTTTTGTTCTTAATAATTTGATTTCTACTTGAATATGTTTCTTATCTCTATACTTCATTTTATGTGTTCATGTTTTGATGGATTTGGAGGCCTACTTATCTTGATAATATGAATGCTAAAGTTAGATTCAAGTAGCTTGAGTCAAGCTAAAATTGGTCCAAGTAACAATTGTAATTCTAGGAGTCCTAGGTTCAATGGGATATCAAACCTTGTTGAAATCTTTAGGCCGAGATGGAAATTGATGTAGACAAGTTTGGTATTGATTTATCATGCATGTGGAATGATAAAGCTTAATGCTTGTCATATGATTCTTCACAGGGTGATGCTTGATTAGGAACAATAGGAATTAGTTTTAGCTAGTAGCAAGATTGATTCACTTAGCATGTTGGAGGGTCGAGTATTCCTCTCCTATATCAATTATTCAAGTGGAGTTGTGTAAGATATTAGGGAGATTATTTTGTTCTAAGGAAAGTTGAAGCCTACGTCTTAGGATATATACTACTTTGGAATAATTTATGATGCTTAATTAATTGGCAATTAATATCAAATTCATATTTTGTGTCGATGATCCATGTTAATATTGTCAAGGGTGAAATAGATTCTATATTGGAGGCTTTTTTACATAGTTGATTACTTAATTTACTTTACTCTTATTTTATTTTGTTAGTTTTAATTTAGAATTACCAAAATCTCTTCTTTCAAATTACTTCTTTTTAACATAATTAATTAGTGAAGAAATTATCCTCTCTCCCTGTGGATTCGACCCCTACTTGCCCTAGCTAGTAGTAATTGGTTTGTGGGGAATTATCTTGTGATTTGATCAACGATCGATTAGTATGCTGCCAAGTGAATGTTCTATATGCAATGCTAAAATATGTTATGAAATTTGATAATGCAGTGAGCAAACACTATGGAAGTGTGACCATTCCAAGTGTACGAGCGGCTAACAAGATACTGATTGAATTCTAAAGATGAAGACTACCAGAGAAAAGGCAGTTCTTGCAGCTATGCATGCCAACTAAGTCATCAAGGAAGCTATGCCTAGGGAAAGCTACCTTTTGAGATTTTAAGCAGCCAAGTCCGAATAGAGAATGACTAAATGAGAAAGCAAATTAAATATTGTAATTTGAGCTGTAAATGTAAAACTGGAATGAGGAATTTACTTTTTGTACTTTCTAAATTAAGCAATAAATGAAAATTATTTTTGTATTTTTGTTATTTCATTTTTTTATATATATTTTTTAATAACAATGCTATGCAAATGAAAAATGCAATCTCTACTTCTATTTATGTAAGTAATATAAAGGTTATCCAAATTAATCAACATGATCCCAATTTGGATTTCAAATGACTACATACTTAGGATAAATCATGGATCAAATCTAAAGCGCTGATGCTAATGACTACATACTTAGGATAAATCATGGATCAAATCTAAAGCGCTGATGCTAGCTTACTAATTAAATTAAATCATGGAATATGAAATATTTTTGGGCTTTTTCCATCTTTGATGCAGATAATGAAATGCAAGATTAAAGTAACTATGTGAACAGGAAAATATGGACTAAACTACTAATATGCTAAAAAGAAATGATAATTAGCAATGGACTAAGATGACCAAAATGCCCCTGAGTGTGCGAATGACCAAAATGCCCTTAGTGTAAGAATGACCAAAATGACCCTAGGTGACCCTAATGCCAATTAAGAAATAAATTAATTTAAATTGAAGGATATAGGACAAAAACGGGTGTCTACACTTTGATCTTCTCCTCATCAACTTCTATACCTTGCACAGAGACAACAAAAGCAAGAAAAACAAGCTTTTTTGTGCAAAAGGTGCACTTCTTAAGGTTAGCATACAACTTGTTAACCCTAAGTACATCTAACACACAACGCAAGTGCTCAATATGATCCTCTAGGTTTCGGCTATACACAAGTATATCATCAAAATAAACAACAACAAACTTGCCAATATAAGCTCTCAAAACATGATTCATTAGCCTCATGAAAGTAATAGGTGCATTAGTCAATCCAAAAGGCATAACTAACCATTCATACAACCCTAGCTTTGTTTTAAAGGTAGTTTTCCATTCATCACCCTCTTTCATGCGAATTTATTGATATCCACTCTTAAGATCAATCTTTGAAAATAAACAAGCACCATGCAATTCATCAAGCATATCATCTAATCTAGGAATAGGGTGACGATACTTTACTGTTATGTTGTTTATTGCCCTACAATCAACACACATTCTCCAAGTTCCATCATTCTTAAGAACAAGCAAAACAGGAACGGCACATGGAAAAAGACTCTCTCGCACATACCCCTTTTGAAGTAGCTCTCCAACTTGTTTCTCCAACTCCTTTGTTTCTTCAGGATTTGTCCTATAAGCTGGCTTATTTGGAATTTGCGCTCCAGGGATGAAGTCAATTTGATGTTCAATCCCTATAATTGGTGATAATCCACTAGGAATTTTCTCAGGAAACAAATCTGCATATTCGCTCAAAAGAGAAGCAATGTTGCTTGGAAGTTCTCTTTCCAAGTTGTTGGTAGCAACAAGTGTATTTTTAAGCAAAAGCAAGATCAAAACAGAATTATCATTCAAAGCACTCTTAATGTCACTCTTTGTAGCTAACATACACTCCTTAACAACTTTCTTAGAGCTAGCTTTCTTATCAATCAAAACAACCCTATTCTCATCGCAATTGACATTAGAATTAGCATGTTTTGCCTTTTCTTTAGCACTATATTTAGATTCCATCCTAGCAAATTCCTCTTTTAATTTCAATTGATCATTTAAAGCTTCTTGAGGTGATAAAGGAACTAAAGTGATAGAATACTTACCACACATAAAGGAGTACTTATTTGTCTGACCATCATGATGCACCTTATTGTCAAATTGCCATGGTCGAACAAAATCAAGCCAATGATTTGGCTGCGATGTTGCAAACTCTAATGCAAAGAGTGGAAACCATGTCTACTCAAGTTAATCAAAGATTGGATAGAAGCCCAAAATCAACCAAGGGTTCAAGCCTTACAAAACAATGACCAAAGAGAACCACAACAAGTTCAAAGGCAAGTTGCTAGAATGAACCCGGTGGAGAGATTGAGGCAACAAGAACTTGGAGGTCAAGCTTACAATGAGAACTTGCAGCCTAGGAGAGGTGTTGAAAGAGATGAGCTTAAAGACAACATCAAGTACAAGATCCCAGAGTTCAATGGGAGAGGGACTCCTACGGATTACTTGGAGTGGGAATCGAAATTGGACATGTATTTTGATTATCAGCCCTTTGCCGAACCTAAGAACGTACAAATTGCTATCCTTGAGTTTGTGGAGAATGCTTTAAATTGGTGGAATCAATTGGTGCAATCAAGGAGAAGAAATTTGGAGCGGCCTATTCATACTTGGGTTGAGTTGAAGAGTGTCATGAGAAAGAGATTTGTGCCAAGCTTTTACGCCAACTCTCTTTACAAAAGCTTGCAAACCTTGAGGCAAGGATCAAAGAGTATTGATGAGTACTACTTAGAGTTGATGTTGTTGATGTCTAGGGCTGAAATTGATGAAGCTCCACAAGCCACCATGGCTAGGTTTCTTGCGGGCTTAAATAGGGATATTCATGATATAGTGGAGATGCAACAACACTATGATGTTGAAGAGTTGTTACAACATGCTTTGAAAGTCGAGGGTCAAGTCAAGAGATGGCGTGGCTAAGAAAGGATTTTCATCATCAAACTCATGGAAAACTCATATTAAGAAAGATGAGAAAACTCCCATCAAAGATAAGGAGGTGGCGCAACAAAAGTTTGTAAGTCCTAAATCCGATTCAAAATCTTCATTTGGTTCTTCTAAATCTCACATTAAGTGTTTTAAGTGTCAAGGATATGGTCAGTATGCTAAGGATTGTGTCAACAAGAAGGTGCTATACTTCAATGATCATGGTGAACTAGTGAGTGAAGATGAAGAATTCAACATGGTATCAAGGGGCGATGGAGATGATGAAAGGGATGATGAGTTTGCGCAAGATGAGGAAGATGATGATGATGAGACTTCCCCACTTAAGAGTTTAGTTGCTAGGAGAACTTTGAGTGCATATGTTAAAGGTGATGTGCAAAATCAAAGGGAGAATTTGTTCCATACTAGGATGTATGCGAATGGGAAGCCTAGTAGTTTGATCATTGATGGAGGAAGTTGTACAAACGTAGCTAGTGTGTATTTGGTGAAGGAGTTGCAATTACCCATTACTAAACACCCTAAACCTTATAGTTTAGGATGGTTCAATGATAGAGAAGAAATTAAGGTTAACAAACAAGTTTTAGTTTCTCTTTCTTTAGGCAGGTACAAGGAGGACGTTTCGTGTGATGTTTTGCCAATGCAAGCTTGTCATGTATTACTTTGCCTACCATGGCAATTTGACAACAAAGTGAAGCATGATGGTGAGACAAACAAGTATTCCTTTATGTGTGGTAAAAATTCTGTTACTTTAGTTCCTTTATCACCTCAACAAGCTTTAAAAGATCAATTGAAATTGAGGGATGATTTTGCTAGAATGGAATATGAATTTAGGGCTAAAGAAAAGGCAAAGCATGGTAGTTTTAATGTTAATTGTGTAGAGAACAAATCTGTTTTGGTAGATAAGAATGTTAGTTCTAAGAAAGTTGTTAAATAGTGTATGTTAGCTACTAGGAGTGAGATTAAGAATGCTTTGAATGATAATTCTGTTTTGATCTTACTTTTGCTCAAAAATACACTTCTGAGCACTAACAACTTGGATGTAGAACTTCCAAGCAATATTGTTTCTCTTTTGAGTGATTATGCAGATGTATTTCCTGAGGAAATTCCTAGTGGTTTACCACCACTTAGAGGATTGAATATCAAATTGATTTCATCCCTGGGGCGCAAATTCCAAATATGCCAGCTTATAGGATAAAACCTGATGAAAAAGGAGTTGGAGAAGCAAGTTGGTGAGTTGCTTCAAAAGGGGTATGTGCGCGAGAGTCTTTCTCCATGTGCAGTTCCTGTTTTGCTTGTTACAAAGAAGGATGGGACTTAGAGAATGTGTGTTGATTGTAGAGCAATAAACAACATAACAGTTAAGTATCGTCACCCTATTCCTAGATTAGATGATATGCTTGATGAATTGCATGGTGCTTGCTTATTTTCTAAGATTGATCTTAAGAGTGGGTATCATCAAATTCGCATGAAAGAGGGTGATGAATGGAAAACTGCCTTTAAAACTAAGTTAGGATTGTATGAATGGTTAGTTATGCCTTTTGGATTGACTAATGCACCTAGTACTTTCATGAGGCTAATGAATCATGTTTTGAGAGCTTTTATTGGCAAGTTTGTTGTTGTTTATTTTGATGATATACTTGTGTATAGCCGTAGCGTAGAAGAACATGTTGACCATTTGAGATGTGTGTTAGATGTACTTATGGGTGAGAAATTGTATGCTAACCTTAAAAAGTGCACCTTTTGCACAAACAAACTTGTTTTTCTTGGTTTTGTGGTTTCTGCGCAAGGTATAGAAGTAGATGAGGAGAAGATCAAAGCCATCAAAGATTGGCCAGCACCCACCAACGTTGGTCAAGTGAGATCATTCCATGACTTAGCTCGGTTTTATAGGAGGTTTGTTAAGGACTTTAGCACCTTGGCAACACCTATAACAAGTGTTATGAAGAAGAATGCACTATTCACATGGGGGAAAGAACAACAAGCTAGAAACATGCTTTCCTACAATCCATGAGGTTTAGATGTAGATTTAGCTTGCAAAACAAACAATGCAACTAGAAACATGCTTTCCTACAACATATCGCATCTTAGGCCAAAAGAAGTGTTCATGCAATATCTCATATGCTCTATCAACACCAAAGTGACCCATTAAACCCCTTCATGCGATTCCCTCACAAGCACATAACGCAAAGAATAAGAAGGCACACACAATCTAGATTCTTTAAACAAAAATCCATCATGCTTTGATCGAGCCAAAAACAACCCTATTTTTATGATCATTTTCCTATGCTTTTTGGTATTTTTATGTGGAATTTAACTCTATTTTGCAAGTACTTGTGTTTTTAGGTCTTGAAGAGAAGAAAAGTGGAAACTTATTGTTTTCACTCTTTTTGGAGCTAAATTGATGACTTTTTGCACAAATATGGATTTAGCAACTTGGAGTGAAGATTTGGAGATTCGAAGTTCGTGTTTGAAGATAATTTGGAGATTTGAAGACCAATGAAGAATTATTTCAAGAAGCAAGAATTGAAGATTTGGAGCTTAATTGCAAAGGATTGAAGTCAAGCCGAGAACAAGCCCGGAAGTTAAGGATTTTTGGATATTTTATATGGGATAATATTCAGCCCATATAAGTCCACAATTGGAGTTAAAATCCCAATTGGTGTCCCATATATCCAAGGAAATATCCAAATCCCGTAATTTCCCGTAACTAGTCCTATTTGGACTAGGATTCAGCGCAGTCTCGGTAAAAAAGCCATAACTTTCTGCTCAGATGTCCGTTTTAGGCCCGTGAGTAGCCGTTTGAAAGCTAGTTCCGAGATCTACAACTTTCCTTCGAAGTCCAAAGCCCAATTCTGCCGTTTTCAAGCCCAAATCTTCCGATGAAGGTTCTGCAGAAATCCAGAAAATTCCAGAATCGTATTTTGACTTGGATTCTACTCTAGGATGACATCTAATCCAACTTGGAGACTAAGTCAGCCCCTAGAACGTCCTAGCCTCTTTTCCTAAGTCTAATAGGACTTTTTAGGTTATTTTTCCCCTATATAAAGCCGCCTCCTGTAACACAAATCACATATATACATAATTCTCTTTCATCTTTTTCTTAGAAAATATTCTAGTTCTTTTTCTCTAGTTTTAGGTTAAGGGTGTCGACACCCCTTCTTCTTGAAGAGGGGTGCGATATCCCTTGTGCTGTCAAGGGAGGATTTTGCCTTCAAGTTCTGTAAGTTTTCTTAAGCCTATCATGGATTTTTCCAAATCCATGAGAAGCTAAATTCTTAATACTTCTTATCCTTTGGTGAACTAAATCAATTGATTATGGTGAGATTTCTGTGCTTATAATTTGATATTAGTTTTTGATAGGTAGTAGGCGAATCTCTGTTTTATTTTATGATCTTGATAATTACGTAGTTAGAGCCGCGGCTAATGAAATAGTTTGATAGGTCTATAGTTAAGTCAAACATTACGGTTAGTTCTTGAGTTGGACTGTTTGGTAACAAATTAGTTATGCTTAGCCGCAGCCTAATGGGACAAACTTACCACTGACCGAGAAATTGCTTGGTGCCTGGTTTTACTTTTGTATGCATGTGCGAAAAATTAATTGTCCTTAATGCTTTATTCTTAAGTGGTCTTTAAGGCCTAGAATGGTAATTGATTGCTAAAGGAATAAAAGGGATAACTTAGTCTTAGTCGGCACTTTATCTAATATACATGTTAGGTTCGTCTACACCAGTATCTTAGAGGACAAAGTATTGAATTCATCTTTTAAATCAAGGATCCATAGTTAAATTGATTGATTCATACCATTGGAGAAGAAGTATGCCTTTTAATTATTGTTTTCTTTATAATTTGCTATAGATTTAGATTTAATTTACTTTACTTTATTTTAGTTTAATTTGTTTTCTTAAAATCCCCTGTTTTCTGTTTCAAAACTAGTTTTTGGAAAAGATTTGTTCTTGGGAAGAAAGTTCTTCACCCTTCTCTGTGGGATTCGACCCCTACTTGCCCTATCTACTTAGTTAGGTTTTGTGGGGATTATTTTATGATTGCTGACGACAATATCATAATTTTGGCGTCGTTGCCGGGGAAGGGAATTAAGAATAGATCCAAGAATTAATCTGCTCTAGAAATTTTGTTTTTCCGTTTTTTCTTTGAAAAAAATTTGCGTTTTTCTCTAAAAAAATATATATTTTCCGTTTTTAATTTTTAATTTTTAATTTTTGTTTAAGAACTGTTACTGCTAATTTTCTTTTTAGTTTTGTTTTTTTTTTATTTTTCTAGGAAGTTGCATGCCAAAGACAAGACGTAGTGGTATAGAAGGTTTAGAATTCAATCTTGAGCTTGAAAGAACACTATTTTGATTGAGGAAGGAGACACAAAGCCAACAACAAGAAGAGGAGTTATCCAATTTAAGTTCTCAACTTAGTTCTCCTAGATCTGCTGCTTCAACATCGTCAGAAACATGGCTGAACCCAAGAAAGGGCTAGAAGTCAACAACAATCCAGAAGTTACAATATCCGAGAAGAAAGATGCTGAAGAAGATCTTCCAACTAAGAAGTCTGACATAATTCCACAACATAGAGTAAGAGTTGGAAACATTCAGCAACGTAAGGAGGAAAGTTTTTCTCAATACTGGAAACGATTCAAGACAATGTGGACTGAATTTCCTCAACATGGTTTTAGCAAGAGACGACTGGTTCAAGGTTTTTATTGGGGATTAAGAGATTCTGATCGAATGATTGCTGAGACTCTTACGTCAATCCCATTGTTCGACAATAATATTTATGATGTGTATGCTGCATTGGAGACTTTAGCTAATAAGCCGAGTTCCTCAATTCCAAGTATGAAGAGTATTAGCGAATCAAGTCACCAAGTGAAGATAGACAAGCATCAAAGGATACTAAGGAGAGAGGAGAAGAAGATGGAAGCTAGAGCATCGAGAGAAGCTGCTAAAGGTTATGATCGAGCTATTCAAGCAAGGATGAAAGGACACAGCCCGGCCAAGCCCGTGCCGCACCAGCCATCATGCCCGGTTATAGCCTGGCTATCCGCGCCAGCAGCCCAGACAGCACAAGTCAGTGCCACACCATCTGCGCCACCTGCCTGGTCCTTCCAGGCCACTGCCGCGCATCCTACCGTGCCATGCCCGGCCACTGCCGCTCCATCCGCGCGTCCCACCGAGTCACAGCCGGCCAAGACCACACCTAGCCCGGTCTTGTCTGCTTCGTCCGCACACTATGCCCGGTTAGAGCCGACCATAACAGCCTTCAACCGAGCCATCTCCGCGCCACGTCCCGCTATGCTCGTGTCTAGCCCGGCCAATCCCCAACCAAAGATGCCCATCACCGTGCCATCTCATACAAAGCCTGTGAAGCCACCTTTCGATTATGCTGCTTCAAGACTTTCGATCCTTTCGAGACTTGATAAAATTCAAGACCAAATTCTCAATACTCTCAATGAAGGTCTCATCCTTAAGGATCTATTGAAGGAATACACAAAATTCCTTCATACCCTTGAAGAATAATCTTCTTTAAGGCAGTCTAGCCAAAGACCTTAATGAAAGGCGCTTATTGGGAGGCAACCCAATGTTTTTATTAACCTTAATTTTTCTCTGTTTTATTTTTCTTTTCTTTTTAGGATTCCATACCAAGGAAGAAAAAAAGGAGCTTTCAACAACATGAAGCAATCGAATGGAGCTTATGCTAAACCACTAAGTTTTCTTAAACCTTATCTCCATTTAATTTTTCTTGCAATGCTTTGATAGTTTTGTTTTGCTTTTTCTTTGATATGAATTTCATATAGATCATATAGGGTTTAAATATGCATATCATATTTTGCTATGATTTCCACACTTGAATTAATACATTGAGGACAATGTGTCTTTTAAGTGTGGGGGAGTGAGTCTGCATACATAGAAAATTGCATTAAATTTTTCGAAAATTTTGCTAAATTTTGAATTTTTCATATATATATTGAGTTATTGATTTGATTTATGCTTGAAGATACTTAGATTATTAAGAATGTTTGATTTATTAATTGATTTATATCATGATATCTTATTTCTTAGAATTAGGTATAATTGGAGTCTGTGATAAGAGTTTCTTGTTCATTACTTCTATGATTGCCTATTTCTAGAACTTGTGTTTAATTTTTATTGAAATTACACTTATGAGAGTATTTTATGGATATGTCAAGAATAAGTGTGGGGACTATCTATATAAAAGGGTAGTTTGAAAAAAAATCTTTTTCATAAAAAAAAAGTGTTTTCATGCAAGAGGAGAAGAGGTATTTCTGCTATAAAAAAAAAAAACAATCCATTGTTGTCACTCTTCTCTTTAAACAAAAGGAGTTAGTAACCCTTGGGAAGAGGATAAGAGGCATGGATCGGCAGAAATATTGTCCCTCTAGAGTGCTAGTAGCCTCAAAATAAAAAAATAAAGGGCGTTAGTAACCCCTAATCATGAACACTTCGAGGTTAGTAACCTCACTTTTCTAAAAATCAATTACCCTTTGAAAATCATTATAACCCACTCTTGATTTGTATTCGTAATATGCAATCCTTTGAGTAATGGAGATAAAGATGAAGATACAAGCTTATAGGAAGAAGTAGTTATAGGATGTGATGAATGATAAGTGATTATAACTACTTTAATTATGGTTACTTAAGAATAAAGATGCTTGCTATTTCTTGATCTTTTGAATTGAGTACTCCTATTATTCTTTGTTATTCTGATTTCATGATTGAATAAATCCTTGATATGTGTATGCATTCAAAATTGATTTTTTTTCGAAAAGATTGGTTTTTAAAGCCTTTGAACTAATGTATGTTTATAGTTTTTCACTAACCCATGAGTCTATCGAGTCAGTCTTAAACATGTTTGTGGGTATCGTCCTAGTTAAGAAAACTCTCAGATGACATAACACCTCTTGAGTACCTTTATCAGTCTTAGGTTTAAATGGCTTGCGTCACATGCTAAGTGCCACCGTACACCTACGAAAATGGAATCTTTATTTGCATTAGTATTAGGTTTTGTTTGCATAGTTTTTTGCATTAGTTTGCTAGGGACTAGCAAAGGTTTAGTGTGGGGGAAAATATGATCGAGCCAAAAACAACCCTATTTTTATGATCATTTTCCTATGGTTTTTGGTATTTTTATGTGGAATTTAACTCTATTTTGCAAGTATTTGTGTTTTTAGGTTTTGCAGAGAAGAAAAGTGGAAACTTATTGTTTTTCACTCTTTTTGGAGCTAAATTGATGACTTTTTGCACAAATATGGATTTAGCAACTTGGAGTCAAGATTTGGAGATTCGAAGTTCGTGTTTGAAGATAATTTGGAGATTTGAAGACCAATGAAGAATTATTTCAAGAAGCAAGAATTGAAGATTTGGAGCTTAATTGCAAAGATTTGAAGTCAAGCCCAGAACAAGCCCGGAAGTTAAGGATTTTTGGATATTTTATATGGGATAATATTCAGCCCATATAAGTCCACAATTGGAGTTAAAATCCCAATTAGTGTCCCATATATCCAAGGAAATATCCAAATCCCGTAATTTCCCGTAACTAGTCCTATTTGGACTAGGATTCAGCGCAGTCTCGGTAAAAAAGCCATAACTTTCTGCTCAGATGTCCGTTTTAGGCCCGTGAGTAGCCGTTTGAAAGCTAGTTCCGAGATCTACATCTTTACTTTGAAGTCCAAAGCCCAATTCTGCCGTTTTCAAGCCCAAATCTTCCGGTGAAGGTTCTGCAGAAATCCAGAAAATTCCAGAATCCTATTTTGACTTGGATTCTACTCTAGGATGACATCTAATCCAACTTGGAGACTAAGTCAGCCCCTAGAACGTCCTAGCCTCTTTTCCTAAGTCTAATAGGACTTTTTAGGTTATTTTTTCCCTATATAAAGCCGCCTCCTGTAACACAAATCACATATATACATA
>AWWV01009396.1:0-14384 GCA_001974805.1 Corchorus capsularis | reverse complement strand
GTTTTCAGTTATAACTATGTTTGGCTTAGGCCTTTTAGGTTTGCCTTTGATGGCAATAAAGTTGATATTTTCCTTGGAACAACATATTATGGTTGTGGCTTTGTTCAAAATGGTTTAATGGTTTTGGACCTTGATTATTCTAGCTATAATAAAGTCGATGATTCGATTTCTTTAGTTGTTACGCATAATGATGTTTGCAATGACTCTGTGGAATGGCATGCTAGATTAGGCCATATAGGTCAAGACAGAATGAATAGACTAGCTAGAGAAGGCTTATTGGGCCCACTTGCTAAAGTGTCTTTACCTACATGTGAACATTGTCTTGCTGGAAAAGCAACAAACCATTTGGAAAAGCCAAACGAGCATCTATACCATTGCAATTAATCCATTCTGATGTTTGTGGCCCAATGAATGTGAGGGCAAGGCATGGAGCAAATTATTTCATCACATTTATAGATGACTTTATGCGATTTGGTCACGTCTATTTGATCTCCCATAAGTCCGAAGCATTGAACTGCTTTAGACGTTATGTTGCACTGGTTGAGAATCAATTAGACCAAAGCATTAAGGCTTTACGAACTGACCGAGGACGCGAGTATCTATCAGAGCAGTTTAAGGAGCTCTGTGATGAAAAGGGAATTTTGCGACAGCTAACGATTCCAGGGTCTCCGCAACAAAATGGTGTAGCGGAAAGGAGGAATCGTACCCTCTTGGATATGGTAAGGTCAATGATGGCGCAAGCAAATCTTCCAATTTCGTATTGGGGAGATGCATTGCTTACTGCAGCCTATGTCCTTAACCGTGTGCCATCTAAGTCAGTGTCTTCCACTCCATACGAACTCTGGACCGGCAAAAACCTGATTTAGGTAATTTGCGGCCTTGGGGATCAGCTGCTTATGTTCACACAACTTCTCACAAGGATGGGAAATTAGGCCCTAGAGGGAAAAAGTGTATCTTCATAAGATACTCAGAACATTCCAAAGGGTATGTGTTCATAGGAGAGCATGGAGATGGAACAGTGACTGAAATTGAGTCACGAGATGTGGATTTCTTAGAAAAAGATTTCCCAAGAAGAGGGGAAGTTGAGAAAGAGATAGATCTCTATGAAAAAGAGGATCCAGATATGGAAGCGCCAAGTAGTCCGATTGAGAATGAGGGAGCAATTCCTCAAACTCTCGGGGACAATGGGGGCGATTTACCATCAAGTTCATCTATGCCGGTAGATGAGGATCCTCAAGCTCAGTTGCGTAGAAGTAAACGTGGAGGTGTCCCTCGTCGCCGTTTTGAGGTTGAGGGGGAAGCTTTCATGATTGCTCCGCAAGATGAAGTTGAGCCTAAAACATTCAAAGAGGCTCTATCTTCCCTTGCTGTTCAAGAATGGACTAATGCAATGAATGATGAAATGGAGTCAATGAAAACTAACCATGTCTAGGACTTGGTTGACCTACCACCTGGGCGGAAGACTATTGGGAACAAATAGGTTCTGAAAGTTAAACGCAAGGCGGATGGTTCCATTGAAAGATATAAGGCTCGCCTAGTAGCGAAAGGGTACACACAACAAGAAGGTGTGGACTATGAGGAAACCTTCTCACCGGTTGTGAGGTTTGCCTCAATTCGCTTGATTCTAGCCATAGTTGCAAACTTTGACTTGGAACTTTACCAGATGGATGTCAAAACTGCATTTCTCAATGGAGAGCTAGATGAGGAGATCTACATGGATCAACCTGAGGGCTTTGTGGCAAAAGGTCAAGAGCGCAAAGTCTGCAAGCTCAAACGATCTATTTATGGCCTAAAGCAATCATCTAGGCAGTGGTATCTTAGGTTTCATCAAGCTATTATTCAGAATGGTTTTGAGATGATTGAAGAGGACCATTGCGTGTATGTTAAGAGATCTAAGGGTAGTTTCGTCATTTTGTCATTATATGTTGATGACATACTATTGGCTGGAAATGATATGGAGATGATTGTCACCACTAAGAAGTGGTTGTCCTCTAACTTTGAGATAAAGGACATGGGTGAAGCAAATTATGTGCTCGGAGTTAAGATCCTAAGGGATCGTTCAAAGAGGCTTCTTGGTTTGTCTCAAGAGACATACATAAAGAAGATCCTTGAACGATTTCAGATGCAAAATTGCAAACCCATAGACACTCCTATCGCAAAAGGTGAGACTTTAAGTCTTCAACTGACTCCAAAGACATCTGATGAATAAAAACAGATGGCTCGTGTTCCATATTCTAGTGCTGTTGGCAGTCTTATGTACGCCATGATGTGCACTAGGCCAGATATCAGCTTTGCTGTTGGTTTGGTTAGTAGATTCCAATCTAACCCTGGGCTTGCTCATTGGAAAGCAGTGAAGAGGATATTGCGCTATCTTAAGGGAACTACTGATTACATGTTATGTTATCGCGGTTCAAACTTGAACCTAATCGGTTATACTGATGCTGATTGGGGTGGTGACTTAGATGAGTGCAAATCAACTTCGGGATACGCATTCTTGCTCAATGGTGGTGCTATTACTTGGAGCAGCAAGAAACAGTCTTGCATTGCTTTATCCACTATGGAGGCAGAATTCATAGCGTGCTCTGCAGTTGTGCAAGAAGCTGTTTGGCTAAAGCGATTTCTTGGGAGCTTGGGAGTACCCAGCGCCGTAGATCCAGTGACAATTCATTGTGATAGCATGGCTGCAATCTACTATACCAAGGATCCAAAGTATCATGGCAGAACCAAACATATTGATATGAGGAACAACTACATTAGGGATTTGATAGCACAAAAGGAAGTGATCTCTTAACATATATCCACTAGTCATATGGTTGTTGATCCCTTAACTAAGCCTATTCCTAGGGATGCTTATGTGACTCATGTAAAGTCTTTAGGACTTCGTCGATGGTGATTATGTTATTTTGATCATTCATGTTGAACTCTTTGTTTTTTGGATATTAATAAAATTCATGCATTTTCTTCTATGATGAATTGTTTGCACACAAGATTTAGGAGTATGTCAACAGGCTTTAGATTGGCTCACTCACATGAGCAATCGCCTTTGGCGCCTATGAGGGGTGAGCAAAGATGAGACACAAGCTACTAGCGCTTATTGAGAGCGGCAAGAGCATAATTAAGATGTCGCCTTGGTTGGAGCCAAGATGAGGTCAATATAGTAATGATTGACTAAAGGACCGAAAATGGATTGACCCATAATCCATTAAACCTGTGAAGTAAGCCGGATGTGAGATCTAATTTGGCGCCTAAGAAGGCGAGCAAATAGGATGCTCAGGTTAGGCGCTAAAGGAGCGACTAGACTAAGATCTGTACAGTGTTGAGTTTGACATACGCTCTTATTAGAGAAAAGAGACACTCCACTGTAGCATGTATTTCATACTACATGTGCTTTTACGACCTATATAGGAGGTGGAAGAATGGATCCCTGCTTCTTCACCATGTGAGTCCTATGAAGGTTTAGAGAAACCTTACATTGTGCCCTTAGTGACCTTTGACTATGTCATAAGGCGTGGAATGGATGTTTGCTACTTTGGTATGTTACCTAAGACCATGGATGATTCGGTTCTACGGGACATTATTGGGAAAGCAGACTGGTTCAAACCAAGTGACATGAGGGCAAGAGGGAAGACAATTTGAATCACGTCATGCCCTATATTCAAGGTCGACCCATTATGTCGCTTTTGAGAGCTTTGACATAATGTGAATATATGTTGCAACATTAGGAAAGATTGATTTGTATGCTCATTGAGGGATTTTGAGATACTCAATCTGATGTGATTAAATTGGTCTAGGGTACATGAGACACTAAATTTCTTTATAAAAGGGTAGATGTCTCTATGCTGGCTCTAACGAGTTCCTAGTATAGAGCTCCCGAAATTCAAGGCGTACTCAGTGGTCGCACGGTTCATTAACCTGTATGAACTTGGCATTGGGATGGTTGAGAAGGCTTTGCGATGGCTTGCCCATCATATGTGAGTGGGAGATGTTGGACATTTGGGCTTTGCACCCATGATAGTCTAGCCCAACATAGGTTATTATCTTGGTAATTTAATTTGGATTAAATTAACAAGGATAATAATAGGAGATATTTTCTTGATAAAATTCCTTGGGAATTATATCAGAAATTATCTAGCTTAGTATTCAAGTGGAATACAACCCCTCACATATAAAACAGAAAATAAAAACTACGTAAGTAAGTTCTCTCTCATTTTTTTATCAGGAAGTTAGAATTTTCTAAAGAAAAAGCTTCTCCATCCATTGTCAAGCAAGAAAAAGTTTTTGCACTGTGATTAGTGAGGTTTCTGCTCATTCCTGTAGCAGAAGTCCACCACGAGTATTAAAGATTAAGGAGCACCGTAATTGACCCTGGTTTGATTTCTTTCGCTTCCGTAAAATTCCATATTTAAATAACATAATTTATTTTAATCCATTTAGATTGCTATACTCAATAGATCATGTTTTATCCTACACTATCAAAGCAGAAATCCTCAATCCACCTTGTTGATTCCTCTCATCTCTCAGCTTTGGCATGAAATTGGGTGGATTGTTAATCCACTTATCCTTAAAAGCTCTAATGTTAGCACCATTACTAACCCACCACCGACATCCTTCCTTTAGCACAATTCTACCTTTTAGTAAGCTACGCCAAATAAAAGATGGGTTCCTTCCCAAAGATGCTTGCATCAAGTTTTTGCCCCAAAAATACTTAGCCTCAGAAGCCGATAATAAAGTGAATCCTGGTTCTGCATTAAGTGCCCAACACTGCTTAGCAAGCAAAGATAGATTAAATGCTTCAAAGACTCGAAAACCCAGCTCACCATCCAACTTCGAGACACATAAATCATCCCACTTGCGCCAATGTATTTTCCTTTTGTTATCCTTGTCTCCCCACCAATAATTAGCAATAATCATATTCAGCTCGTGCACAAATGATTTTGGGAACTTAAAGCAACTCATTAGGTATACCGGCATCGACTAGGCCACAGCTTGAATCATCACTATCTTACCAGCCACTGATAATAGTTTGTCCAACCATTCAATCGGCTCCAAATCCTATCTTTAATCATTTGCAGCTCCCTTCTTTGAGATTTACCAATCATAATTGCCCATCCCAAATATTTATCAGCCTCCATTATACGCTCTACTCCAAGATGCCGCATTATCACAGCTTGCACATCTCTAGTGACATTCCTGCTAAAAAGCAGCGCTGACTTACCTATAATAATTTGCTGCCCCGATGCTAGTTCAAATTTCCTCAACAGGCCCAATACAGCATCACATTCTGCCACATTTGCTCTTAGAAAGAGCAAGTTATCATCAACAAAGAATGAGTGTGAAACCTTTGGTGCATTTCTATTTACACCAACTCCTTCGATATAGCCCTCTTGAGTAGCATCGTGTATCAAAGCAGAGAACCCCTCCATACATAGTAAAAATAGATATGGCGATAATGGGTCTCCTTGTCGGATGCCTCTTGTTGGAATTAACTCCTCACTTCGTTTACCATTAATCACAATCGAATACTTCACAGTCCTCACACAAGTCATAACAATAATAACTATCCAATTATCAGGAAAACCCATAGTCCGCAATATACTCTAGGAAACTCCACTCGACCCTGTCATAGACCTTACTAAGGTCCAAATTTAGAGTCATATGCTTCTTCCTTCCTGATCTCTTATTTTTCATAAAATGTATCGTTTCAAACGCTATTAAAGCACTATAAAAAATCATCCGATCAGGCACAAATGCACTTTGATTCTCAGCTACGAGATCTGGTAAAATGACTTTCAGCCTATTAGCCAGAGCCTTTGATATTATCTTAAGCACAACGTTACACAAACTAATAGGTCGAAAGTCCTTAGCTACCATTGGACAATCAACCTTTGGAATTAAAGCCACACACGTATCATTGAAATTAGGCAATGGAGTCCCATCATTAAGAAAAGACAGTGCCATACGTACAATATCATCACCAATAATATTCCAAAATTTCTGAAAAAATAATGTAGTGAAACCATCCGGCTCAAGTGACTTACCAGGATCCATATCAAAAGCTGCTTGTTTAATCTCTTCACCCGTGAACTCCTGTTGAAGATGAGTCTTCATTGCACTACTAACACGTCCAACAACCTTCGAGCTAACATATTCCACATCCTCCATACATGGATGGGAAGTAGTGAAGATATTCCGATAATAATCCATTATTTCCTTTTCAATCACACGACTATCCTAATTCCATTCACCATTGCTGTCCCGAATTCCCAATATCAATTTTCTGTTATGCCTTGCATTTGCTACAGTATGGGAAAAACCAGTATTAACCATTGCACTTTGGATCTCTGCTTCCACATAATTTCCTCTTGTCGATAGAGAGCATTAAGATCATCCTCACATCGTTGCAACTCACTCGAATCCTCTCCAAGCTGTGCCAAACTATACAACCGATCATAATCTTTAGTCTGCTTTGCAATATTATGGCGAACATTCCCAAAAGTAGATCTTTCCTTCTGCCTCAAACGAATCCCACACTGGTGTAATTTACTAACAACATCCAACCCTTGAGGGTCTTTCCAGGCATTCCGTATTACTTCTTCAATGCCATCATGCTCGCACCACATTCTCAAAACGGAAGAAATTATGTCTTCCATGTTGAACTTCTGGTAACATATGAAATTACCTCAATATATAAAGGCAGGTGATCCGATAAAGTGGAAGGAATATGTTCCTCCTTTTCCATGTCACTAAAGGCCCTCGAACTGGCAATTCTCGAAACCCACACTCATCAACTATCTCTCTAAAGGCATTCATCAAATATTGGGGCCTAATAGCACCTCTTCTTTTGTCGGACTTAGAAAGAATTTCGTTAAAATCCCCACTACAAAGCCATGGTATATTTGAATGATTCTTTAAAGTTCTCAATAATTGCCATGATTCTACTCTACAAGTGACTTCTGGGAATCCATAGAAACCCGTAAATCTCCAAGAGTTATCAGTGTTTTCATCAATTATCACATCAATATGATGCAGAGAGTAAGACAAGAGGGAGACATTTACTGAATTATTCCAAAGCAGAGAGAGGCCACCAACACGGCCACAACAATCAACAGATTTACAATTATCGAAAGCTAGTCTGACCCGTATCCAATCCATTTCGGATTGTTTACTCTTTGTTTCTGAAGAAATAAAATTTTAGGACATTTACTTCTAACTAACTTGGCTAAGATATGAACTGCCCGAGAAGCTCCCAATCCTCGGGAGTTCCATGCCAAACAACTCATTCTCCTCGGCAAGGATGGTCATCTCTTGCCATCCACGCCGCTGGTATTTCAATCGGATTCTGATTGTCACCCTATAAGACCGCCGCATCTCCCATCTCACCTTGCAGATCAAACATCTCAATTTCATTTTCCCATGTCCGCTTCACCAAGCCACTCCCATTAATCTCAAGAATTCCCCCTAAAGCAGCTCTCTTTCGGCCCTCCTAAGCCTCGTTCTGTGCAAGAACCTCAAAGAATAAATGGTTTTAAGCATTTATATACTTACAGTATACCATGTTCTTTTGGCTAAATTAATTTATAAAATCTGGCAACCCATGGAGCAAGTTGAGTGTTATCTGGGGTTCTTGGATTTGCAGCATAATAATCAGACCAGTAGCATGGCGAAATTCTGCCGGCAAAGTCCTTATCGGAATATACACAAAATGGCAACCAAGTCTCCCCTCCATTCATTCTTCTCCTCCTCTCTCTAGGATAAGCCAATGGTGCTTGTATATATCTGCATGATTTTCCCATATTTATTATGCTGATTGTCCTTTCATTTCTTGTGACAATTTATATATGTAATTTTGAACCAATGGAGAAGGAAATTAAAAAAAAAAAGAAAAACCATGCTTATGCACCACAGAAAAGAGAGCCAACAATTTTCTAAATGTCTTATGCATAGTTTCAAATCTAGCATAATGTTTTTCTAATTAGTACCCAAATCAAGAAACTCACAAAATTAAAAACTGCACATCATAGGCTTCTCATATATTTGCTATATAACATCATAACAAAAGCACAACCAATTTTAAAAAGTGATAATATCAACTAAAATTATTGATAAAAATTGAAATCCACAACATATTTTTAAATAACTTCTTTTTTTCAATGTTAATTATGCACCCATTTGAAAATCCAAAGAGAAACATATAGAGCAAGTTTAGTTTTAGAAAATGTTTGAACTTCTCTATCTTCCTCTACCACTCAAAATATAGTCATGAATATATTAACTAAATTTGAATAGCAGCAACAGAAAGGTTTCTAAATGTCGTTAAAACTTAAAAGTGTTGAAAACCCAACTTTGGTGATTTTTTATTATATTGTAAAACTAGTATATTCAAATTTAGATATCATCTTTATTCAGTGATCATCTATAGTGTAAACATGTGTAAACATAGAGATGCAAAATGAAAAAAGCATTTTAAATTTAGCTCAAGTTAAAAATTAAAAAATGAAAAGAGAGAGAGAATTGTAATGTACTAGTTAAAGTGTTGAAAAGCCACTTATGATCATTTTTAGAACACCCCTAAAAGACACTAAGCTCCCCTACGACTGCCCCTAAAAGACACTACCCCCTCACGTCTCTAGTTTCAAAATACCACTATTACCCTTTGACCATGTATCATGTTAGTCAAACTGTTGCTTTAAGCTCCCTTTCTTATTTCTTTTTCCCTTGGCACGAAACCTCATTTTTTTATGGTTAACGTTCTCTTCCTGCTTTCTTTATCAGTTCTTTAGTGTTTAGTCTTTACCACACAAACTAATGTAAGCGAACTCAGAAAAAAAAATTTACCCCTCCGTCCCATATTATCTGTCCCTTTTGGGTCAAATCAATCAAACATTTGACCTTTAATTACAAAAAATATATATACAATCAAATTTTCAAAAAATATGTTTTGAAAAGTTTAAGACTTAACTTAATCAAAACATAATTTTTTAAAATTTATTTTTATATAAATTTTTTATAATTAAAGGTCAAAGTTAGAAAACTTTGATCCAAAAGGGACAGATAATATGGGACTGAGGGAGTAATTTGTGTTTAAAAAACGTTAAGAAATAGAAAGTAGTGAGAGATTCTATCCATTTATCAACTAATGAAAAAAACATTACACATAAGAATAAAATCTAAACATCTACTCCATCAGTTATGCATGTTCAAGCATTAAATGAACAGTCTCATAGGATTAATCTATAATTTCTCTGGTTTTCAAAATGCATCAGTTTGAAGAAAAAAAACGCAATTTATTAGCCTAATATAGTCGAATAATGGAACAATTGCAAGATTCAAATCATTTTTTATGGAGAATCAAATAGGGGAAACATGGTATTTTGAAAGTAAGTGGGTCAATGTCTTACCATTTCCTTTTAAGGGGGGAGGTCGGTGGGAGTGGTTTGTATTTTAGTCATTAATCAACAAAGTGTAAAATTTTAATTTCAATTATTATTGGCTACCATCTAGTTCTTCCTAACTGCATACATTGATTACGATAGAGAACATTTTCAAGAAATATCATAAAATTGATGAAAAAGGAGAAAATCATAATACCTGATTCCATCCACTATGGCATCCCAGCAAAAATGTGTGTGGCCAAAAACATGACATGCAAAGGAACTACCTTCAACCCCATGTATAGACCTTATACGATCCTCGAGCCAATCAGAACCAATGATTTTGGGGAGGTTTGGATAGAACAGCATTCTTTTCTCTGGACATAGTTCCTGCCTGCATAAGAATATACAATACAAGCAGCATAAAAACCTTCTCCATGTATATGTCGAACCAATTAGGTGACCAAGCATGAAGGTTAGAAAGAGTAATACGTTTTGCCTCTTAACATATTAAAACATGAACCTTCTCGCTGACAAATTTATCTCAGTTAGTTCTCAAAGCTCTCTTGTTCAAATTATAATTATTATTGAGGCTCTTTAAGAAGACTCATTGAACAATCAATATTTAAAAAATCATAAGGAAAATAAAATAAAATAAACAACACAAATATTTAATCATTAAGCTCAACAATTCTGCAAGGTTTCTCTAAATGGTATGCAGAGTATTAACAGAAAATATAGTATAAGTATATCAACATCAACCCCAACATTCTCCAAGATTTCTTATAAGTTAATGCAGATCATTAATTAACCTAATTGTTTGTAAGTTTTGACAGAAAAATGATTAATGAACTCTTCAAGAAAAGAATAAACTAATTATTATTTATTTCAAAGTAATACAGAAGCACTCCATAGAAGCTAACATAATGTTTGGTCTCTTCCAAAATCCGTTTCAGTCTCCACCAATTAAATAACATTTCTTATACATCCTCCTGCATTCCCAAAGTTCATTCTAAATCACTTTTAGGGCTAAATAGAGTGAATAATAACCTACTACCACAATTTATACTACATATTTTTTCCTTTTCTTTACCTTCTCACTCTTTTAATTAGTTGTAAGCATATATTGAGCAATTTAAAAAATTGTTGAATATGAAAAGATTGTCTGCACTATTTATTGTAATCACAGGTGCTGCATATCCATTTAGGAACTTGTTCATAGTTGATTCTATTGTTGTCCTGCAAGCTGCTCATATTTCTCATATAAGACAAATCAGATTGATCCTAATACTGGCCTTAAGAGAATGTGATTCTGTGCTTAATGTGTTTCTGTCAAAATCTTAGCAAGCTTATTAAAGTTGAGGTCTCTCTTAAACTTTTTACTGATGCCTGAGTATCTGACAATCAAAATAATAATGCCACCTCTTTGTTTCCTCAGGTTTCCTAGAATAGGCTGCGACTTATGAAATCTGAACTACTTTCAGTAAATCCTCCTAATTATCCAATATCCAATTTATGTTTTATAATAGATAATTGCTTAATCATTTTTCTTTCTAGTTTCTTGCTCCAGCAACTAGAAATCCTCATGTTCAGAATATCATCATCACCCTTGTATAGTCCAGTCATTTTTCTTGTATTTTTTTTTTAAGAATATTTTCCTTTTACTTACATTCACATAACAAGTACAACTAGTGTTGTCAAGGATCACACCTAGGTCGTAAAGTGCAGCACAAGAGAATAGATGTGCGTCAAACCCATGCCAGAGCCACCATTTGTTAGGCAAACGCCTGGTGTGCAGTGTGCCTCGGCACCCTTTTCTCTAAGACCCTAGATGAAGAAGAAGAAGCAGCTTGCTTGACTGAAATTCTTTGTATTTCTTTTTCCATATTTGTATCTTTATTAGCCAAAGAAGAACAATGTCAAACTCTCTACTCTAAATGTTTTGAGTCTTCAACAGCAAACTTGGGGCCAAAGCAATTCATGAATATTGGCCAACAAATGAAGGAAATTTTGCATGTTTTGTTAGATAAAAATGAACCACCAATTAAAGTTTATGATCAGAAATATATACGTTAAGCTTATTATATATAATGCACCTTACTTCATTCACACCAGCACTTTTCTTTGTGCATTGTGCCTCAGGCAATATAAGGGTCCTAGCATACTAGAGTGCACTTGCGCCACTGAAAAAACTGCTATAACCAATTGCACTCTCCCTATAATATGTCATTGATGGTTGCTAGATCATTCTTGCCATCACATATAGATGCCTATGTTACATAAGTGTTCCGTTCTTCTGCAAATCCTAATACATTTAGTCCTATGTATCTACAAGACAGTGATTTCCAACCAATATTAAAGAAACCATCCTTCTTTAAACTATCACAGCTACATTTAAAACAATGAGCAACAATGAATCAGCAAGCGACTAGCTAAAACAAATCAAGAGCTTGAATGAGAATATAGCTAACCTAGGAACAAAGTGAGAAAATGTAATTATGTGGCTACAAGTCATCTGAATCTGCTTCACATCATCTTGGTTCTTTTCATTCATTGCGTCAAAGTACAAAGCAAGAGAGGTATCCCTGTTTGAAAAGTTGCCAGGCCACTTGCATGCATGAAAATCCTTACATGCCTATAAGAATAAAAGAGACGGACAGATACATTATGAGCAAAAACCTTTCTGAATCTCATAAAGCACCCAAAAATGGAAAAAAACAACTCGCAGAGATGGGGATTTTGGGCTTTGAGAGCTAAAAGACTTGCCACTAAATATTAAGAGAAATTGTTATATAAACTTAGGATCACAACCAAGACCGTCTCTAAATAAGAGGAAGAACCCATTAGCCTTAGTGAATAAAATGCAGGGAGAGGAAGCCTCTATCTCTCCTAATAAAAGAAGCAAGCTACATGCTATCAGACCAAATAATGATAACAAAAACAGAAAGTTAAAGCCAAATGAACAAGAGAAGTACAGAAAAAAGAACACAGTAATTTACCAAAACATTTCAAGATAAGCATGTAGATGGTAATGCCTAAATTTCAAACAAAGGAATATTATAAAGAGCAATGAAAGGACAATAAACACCTGGGAGAACTTGTCATATCTAGTGATTGACCAACAAAAGTACAAAACATACAACGCCGGCTAATTATGCAGAATAGAACATGTCTTAATGAAATATAATAAAGAGCGAGGGGCTGAGGACAGAAGAAACACATGAAGCTACACTGTTAGACATCTATAGTTTGTAAATAAAATAAAAGCAATAATCAACATAAGTGAGATAGCATTTCATTATTTCATTTAAAATTAGCACTTCCAAAGCTGTAGGTAATGCAGATAGTTATTATATGGTTGTTTCAGTAATATCAGATAGCACAAACACAGTGGTTTCCTTAATTATAGCAATTTAGCTTTGACGTAAATTATGACAAAATCTACTAAATATAAGAAGAAAATTATAATTATCAAGCATCAATGGACTATGGAAAACAATAGACCAGCATGACTGTCATGCACCAAAGAAATGGAATGTTCAAGGGCAAAAGAAAGTTAATCACCATATCCAAAGATGGAATTCGCATGCCAACTATGTCATCCTCCCTATCAAAGCTCTGCAATATAAGTAAAAGTAGAGAACAAAGAAGATTTACCTTTTGTCAGACTAAATTTTATAAGGGACAACCAAGAACCAAAAAAAAAAGGACCATTTACAGAGTAATCACCTCATGGTACCAAGAAAATAATGGAACAATCCCCAAGCCATCTATAGCCGCTGGATTGGTCTCTATTCCAAGTTGTCTACATGCATCAAGCAATTTATTCAGCTTCTGAAGAGAATCTAGCTGGAAATGAAACCATACTACTTTACTATATTACGAAAATCAATAGCAGCAAGGAGGCATCACAATTGAATATAAATAAGTTGGAAAAACAATAAGCAAGCAGAGCAGCATTATAAAATTTAGAACACTGAAGTTGGATATCTAACAATACACTTAACTTCTATGAACAGAAAATCAATACAAAAAATGCCATCATTTTTATGAACAAGCAAAATATGTGAGGTTACATCAGATATCATACACATCTTCTAATGAGTAAAAAATGTTCTGTTTATCATAATGATTATACTTGAGGGGGGCCAGGGATTGAAATTAGCACTAGAGCTAAGATTACAGCACTCGCTAACAAACCATACAGCAGTTGGCAATGTAAGGAAATCTTCAGCATCTTAATAAAAACTCAAGGGACAAGAACAAAACCAAAATGCCAGATGCAGCTTTCAGAAATACAAGACAGTTGACAAAACTCCCAGCATCACTAGGGGAAAAAATTGACTGTTCTCATAAGTAGACACCTGATAAGAGACTAAATGAGGAAGATTTGTTTAACCATGTGACAATATTGCAATTTCATATAGTAAATACACAAGATGATATCAAAAAGTATATTTATATATAAGCAAGTGAAATTTGAATTTCTTTTATCTAAAGAAGTATATGTTTGCTTCTTACATCTTCTCTCTCCCAGCGACACCAAAGATCATGGTTTCCAGGTACATAGAAGATGTATTCAAACCTTTCCTTCAAGAGAGACATGGTCAAAACAAAGTTATCATACATCTCTGCTACATCACCGGCAACAAGAAGTACATCTTTGTTGTGTCTCTTAGTGGACAAACTCCTCACCCATGCCATGTTCTCTGGATAGTCAGTATGCAAGTCTGAGAGCACAAAAACACGAACGCCAAAACCATCTCTCGAAGCAGCAGGTAATATCTGAGGCCTTTTAATACAGCACCTCCTTATGCCTCTCCTAAACCTTTTGAGTGCTATTTTCTCAGATAGATAGCTTGAAGACAAGCTCAAGCATGAGATCATGAGTGTTATTCAGTCGGTCAGTCTTTAGTGCAATGAAACAGCTGAGAACAACACCAAATTGCTTTCATTATATCATACAATAATGCAACAATGACTCAGTTGACGAACAACCAAGCAAGCATAAAC